>CAUYQU010046254.1:0-17641 GCA_963574635.1 Cheracebus regulus | reverse complement strand
TTGATTCTTTTAAATTATTTGAATCTTTTTCTTAAGTTTATTTGATTGAATTCTGAATTTGTTCTCTGTGTTTTCTTGAATGTCTTTGAGTTTCCTCAAAGAATTATCTGTCTGAAAGGTCACATATCTCTGTTTCTCCAGAATTGGTCCCTGGTGCCTTATTTTGTTCATTTGGTGAGGTCATGTTTTCCTGTATGATGTTGATGCTAGTAGATGTTATTCAGTGTCTAGGCATTGAAAAGTTAGGTATTTATTATAGTATTTACTTTCTGTGCTTATTTGTGCCTGTCCTTGTTGGGAAGGATTTCCATATATTTGAAAGGACTTGGGCATTGTGAACTAAGCTGTATCTGCTTTAGGCAGCACCTCAAGCCCAGTAACACTGTGGTTCTTGCAGATTCATAGAGTTACTGCTTTGATGGTCTTGGACAAGATCTGGGAGAATTCTCTGAATTACCAGGCAGAGATTCTTGTTCTCACCCCTTACTTTCTCCCAAACATACAGTATCTGTCTCTTTCTCTCTGTTTTGAGCCACTTAAATCTGGGGACGGAGTGACTCAAGCAACCCTGTGGCCACTACCACTATGACTGTGCTGTGTCAGACCTGAAGCAAGCACAGTGAGGTGTTTCTTTCAAGACCTGCTGTAACTTCTTTCTGGCTACTGCCTATATTCACTCCAGGCTTTGTGACTCTACAAATCAGCATGTGGCAAAGCCAGCCTGGCCTGTGTCCTTCTCTTAAGTGTTGTAGGCTCCTGGTCCAGGGTTGGTCCAGAAGTGCTGTCTGGGAGTCAGGAGCTAGAGTCAAAAATCTTAGAAGTCTACCTATTGTGTTGTGATTGAGCTGACACTCAAGCCACAAGATACAATCCTTTCCACTCTTCTTTCCCCTTTCCAAAGGCACAGGAGCTTCACTCTGTTGCTACAGCAACCCCTGACAAATACTGCCTCCCTACCACTGATGTTTCCATAAGGCCCAAGGTCTCCTAAGTCAGGTTGTGGCAAATGCTGCCCAGCCTGGGACTCACCTATCAGGACAGAGGGCTTGGCCTAGGGCAAGTTCAGAAGTGCTGTCCAAGAGTCATGTCCTGGAATTGGGGACCCCCAAGAGCCTGCTTGTTGCTCTACCCTGCTGTGGCCAAGCTGCTATCTAAGGTGCAAGACAAAGTCCCATTTACTTTTCCCTCTGCTTTTCTCAAGTGGAAGCAGTCTCAGCCACCACAGCCAGGAATGTGCTGAGTCTCACCTGAAGCCACCAAGTTTCAGAGGTTCAACCAAGTCTTTCAACATAGTACCTGGGTATTGCTGCTGATTACTTAGGGCCCAAGTACTCTTCAGTTAGCAGGTGATAAATCCTGCCAGGACTACATCCTTCCCTTCAAGACAGATGGTTCCCTTCTGGCCCAGGGTGTGTCTAGGAATGTCCTCTGGAAGCTAGGACCTGGAAAAGGGACCTCGTGCCTCTGACTATGCCTTATCTTGCTGTAGCTGAGGTGGTATCCAACATGTAAAACAAGGTCCTCCCCACTCTTCTCTCTCCTCTTCTCAAGTGGAAGGAAGGGGTTTCTTTTGGAGCCATGAGCTGTGTAGCCTGGGTTTAGGTGAGCGATGTCAGCACTCCCTTGGCTGCCCCAGCTGGTGACTCAGTATGCTGTGTGTTCCCTTAGGCCACTCTTTCTGGGCCTAATTCAGCCCTAGGACTCACCTAAGATTTGCAGTCTTTATGGCCTAGACTGCCTTTCAAGTTTACTTGGAGACCACAGACTGTTGTAGCCCTTGGTGGTGAGGTTTACAGGCACTCAAGTTCAGATTGCTGGGATGAACAATTGCCCTCTGGCTAGGACTGGTTTAAATGCTCTCTCCAGGAGTGAGCATCAGCTCAGTTTTGTCTGGGCTTCCTTTTTGCTGGCAAAGGACAGCATTGACTTCAATGCCTCACAGTTGTGTTCTCCCTCCCATAGTGCCCAGAGGTGCTCTCAGTACGACACAGCTGCTGTCGAGGATTGGGTAGGAGAGGGATCCATAATTCAGGACATTTTTTCGATCTCTTCAGTGCCTCTTTTATTATATGAAGTTAGAATCAGTTACTATAAGGGCTCTCCTGATTTTTGGTTCAAATGAAAGTGTTGCTTCTGTGCAGATAGTTGTTAATTTCATGTCCTTGCTGGGTGGTCAGTGAAGCTTTGTGTTCTGCCACCTTGCTGTGCCTCTTTGCATTTGCGTGTTTTTATTAACCTATTTGGAAGCTATTGAGACAGTTTGTAGTCTACGACCCTAAAAATTATTTCACCATCCACTTGTCCAATGGCATGTGCAATTTACCATGCAAAACACCACAAGAAAGAAATAATTAAGACCCAGTTTCTCTCTCTAAGGCTTATAATCTTATGTGAGAGAGTTATGCTATGGAAAGAGCACATTACCTTATCTTTGATTTTCATTCTGTCACTAACTACTGATATGATCTCTGGACATGGTGGTTATCTTCAGGCAGGGGATTACAGATACCTCGCTTACATAGTAAGAAGAGTAGATGGAACTAGTGTTTCTCAAATTTGAGTGGTTATAAACTTATCTAAGACATTGTTAAATGTACACACACACCCAGGCTCTTCCTCTGATGAAACAGAATTGAGGCAGCACCCAGGAATCTATATTCAGGTCTTGTGTAGATGGAGGCTGGGATTCAACTTAGGCTATCAGAAGTGAAGGGATGCCAAGGATTTCCAACAACTACTAGAAGATAAGATATGTGCATGGGACAGTTGCTCCCATTAAGCACCCTCCCAGGTGATTGTTTTCATCAAGGAAGTTAGAGATACTTAGAGACATACTACTAGGTTTGTTCTATAAAGAATGTTCTGTGATTTTATGATTTCAAAAATACCTAAAATTCAATAAAATGTCTATTATTATATGAATAATATGCAAACATTATTAAGGTTTATTAAACAAGAGACTAATTTATCTTAGATTATCAGAGAAGTGTGTAAACTTTAAAAGAGATATGATTTTTATACATAGAAAATGAAGAGAGTGTAGCAGGTGAAGGTACAGAATGAGTAAGATAAAGAATAATAAAAGTAAAAGCAAATTAAGTTTGGCAATACCCACTCTGTTTCTTAAGTGCATTTGGATTATTTAATAAAATAATTCAAGGTAAAGATGAAAAGGTATATTAATTTATACCAAGAAGAAGCTTGAATTATGGTTAAGCTGTCTGGACTTCATGTGTGTACAAATGCAATCCAATAAAAGGTTTTGACTACAAACATTTAAGATAAATCTTTACATTAGATGAGGAACATATTGGCAGTAGAAAAAATATGGAATAGGGATACCACTAATAAGATTTTTGATAGTTAAGGTATGAAATGGATCATTAGCATGTGTACTGGCAAAAGACTGCCACATAATACCAAGACATACCTTTTTTTGCCTTCCTTCCTGACTCTTTGAACTAAAAGATAAAGAAACTGCAGCAGAATCAAGTTAATAATATCTGGGACTTGAGTAGTAAATCCTTTAACAGGTAGTTTTTATACCTACTCTCAGATTAGCTCTGACTAGGAATTCTTCCTCATTTGTCTGCTTTTTCCCAAATATCTTGGCCCATTACATCTTTCAGGAAGCACTTTGATATGCAGACCACAATCACTGCCAGACCTTCTTATGAATTTTGGCTCTCATATCAGTCCTGAAAGGTCTCTGGCAGGCATGAATAGGAGCATTTATGGGCTTCCGTTAAGTAATACCAGTCATGAGTCACCTTGACCTGGCAATCCCAAAGCATCAGCAGTGACATAAGAGGAAATACTGGGAAAAAGGCCAAATGAATGTATAGTATAATCATTCTAGAATACTCTTCATTAAGGGTAATACTTATTCTGCCTATTGCGGGTTTCAGGATTTTGTAAAATATGTGGGAACCACTCACTAATTTTGCTACTGAGTTGATAAGGTAAAACTGAAGTATAATTATTCTTGGTATCTATATTAATTTCCCAGGGCTACCATAAGAAATTACTAGAAAGGTTGCGTCTTTGAACAACAGCATATTCACTTACAATTTAGAAGACCAGATGTCTAAAATCAAGGTGTTGGCAAGGTAGGTTTTGTCTAGAGGCTCGAAGAAACTGTCCCATGGACCTACCCTAGCTTCCAGTAGTTGCTGCAAATACTTGGCATCCCTTAGCTTGTGACAGTGTAACTTGAATCCCAGGCTCCGTCTTCACAAGACTTTCTTCTTGTTTTTCTGTCTCCTCTGTGTTTGCATGTGTTTCTATGCCCAAATCTTCTTTTTTTCCCTCTCTTATAAGGCACCAGTTATCAGATTTAGTGCTCACCCTAAATCCTGGACGATTTTACTGCAAGATCTTAAACTAATTGCATCTGCAAAGACCCTTTTTCCAAATAAGATCATATTCCAAGGTTCTGTGTTGACATGGAGTTTGAGGAGACACTCTTCAGCCCACTACAGTATCTGTCTACATCTGTTGTTTTCAAAACATTTTTTTCTGATAATAACTTTCAAAGAATTCCAAGATGTAAAGATTACAAATACAGAGTTGATACTAGTCCTGAAACCCTAAACGAGGGGCCTTTTCCTGACTTCCCACCATTGTTTCTGATGTATTGCTATAAACTTAAGGACAACATAGAGAGAAGTTTGAAATCAATGAATTGTAATAATGCCCAGAAGTATTTTTTTACCTCAAAAATTACTGAACCTACATTTGAAAATTAAAATTGCAATAGGGAATCATCTAGGGTTCCAATACTAATTTAATATTAGTAGAACACAAATTTTTACTACTAGACATTTTGAAATTCCAAGTGACATGGAATAAGAACTCAGTATATTTGCAAATAATACTTTTAGGGACCCCTTTTGTACAATATATTGGGACCCTCTGTGCCTATAGCTAATATTTTAGCAAATGTGTTGTAAGTGAGAAGAATTGCATTTTTGTGACTATTATTAGGACTCTGAAATTCATACCTCAAAAGTTTGGTGCTTTGGCATGCCAAACTCTTTTAACTAAAATAAAAAGGCTTTAGAAACTGCAGCAGAATCACGAACATTCTGACTTCTTCTGTTCCTTCCCCTAGACAAGTTCCAGGAGGGACTTTTTCAGGAATTTCCTTATCTGACCATGGAAATTTATTTTTTATCTTTTTTAAAATTTATTTTTATTTCAATAGTTTTTGGGGTACAGGTAGTGTTTTGGTTACATGGATAAGTTCTTTAGTGGTGATTTCTGAGATTTTAGTGCACCTAACACCTGAGCATTGTACACTGTACCCACTGTGTAGTCTTTTATCCCTCACCTCCCTTCCACACTTCCCCGAGACCCCAAAGTGCATTATATCATTCTTATGCCTTTTCATGCTCATAGCTTAGCACTTACTTATAAGTAAGAACATGAAATATTTGGTTGTCTATTCCTAAGTTATTTCACTTACAGCAATGGTTTCCAGATCCATCCAAGTTGCTGCAAAGGCCATTGTTTTGTTCCTTTTTATGGCTGAGTAGTATTCCATAATGCACATTTACTACATTTTCCTTATCCCCTTGTTAGTTGATGAACATGAAGACTGGTTCTGTAATTTTGCCACTGAGAAATATGTTGGTATAAACATGTGCATGCAAGTGTCTTTTTTCATATGACTTCTTTTCCTTTGGGTAGAAACCCAGTAGCAGGATTGCTGGATCGAATAGTAGTTCTGCTTTTAGTTCTTTAAGGACTCTCCATACTGTTTTTCATAGTAGTTTTACTAGTTTACAGTCCAACTAGCAGTGTAGAAGTGTTCCCTTCTCTTCACATCCAGTCCAAAACCTATTATTTTTTGAAAATTTAATTACAGCCATTCTTGCAAGCGTAAGGTGGTTTCTTATTGTGGTTTTAATTTGCATTTACCTGATAATTAGTGATGTTGAGCATTTTTTCATATGTTTGTTGGCTGTTTGTATATCTTCTTTTGAGAGTTGTCTATTCATGAACTTTGCCCACTTTTTGATGGGATTATTTGTCTTTTCTTGCTGATTTGTATGAGTTCCTTGTAGATACTGGCTGTTAGTCCTTTGTAGGATGCACTGTTTCTTAATATTTTCTTTCTGTAGGTTGTCTGTTTACTCTGCTGCTGATTTCTTTTGCTCTTTGGAAGCTTTTTAGTTTATTTAGATCCCATTCATTTTTTTTGTTGTTGTTGCATTTGCTTTTGGATTCTTAGCCATGAATTCCTTGCCTAAGCCAATATAGAGAAGAGTTTTTCCAATGTTATCTTCTATAAATTTTATGGTTTCAGGACTTCAGTTTGAGGTTTTGATCCCTCTTGAGTTGATTTTTGTATAAAGTTAGAGATAAGGATGTAGTTTCATTTGCTTTAATCATGTATGATTTATTTGAGCACTGTTTTGTAGTTCCCCTTGCAGAGATCTTTCACCTCCTTGGTTAAGTTTCTTACTAAGTATTCTATTTTTTTACAGCTGTTATAGAAGGGATTACGTTCTTGATTTGATTCTAAGCTTAGTTGTTGTTGATGTATAGCAGTGCTACTGATTCATATACATTTATTTTGTATCCTGAAACTTTACTGAATTCATTTATCATGTCTAGAAGCTTTTTATTTAGGGTTGTACAGGTATATGATCATCTCATCAGTGAACAGCCACAGTTAAGTTCCTTTTTTTAAATTTGGATGCCCTGTATTTCTTTTTCTTGTCTGATGACTCTAGCTAGGACTTCCAGTACTAAGTTGTATAGAAGTGGTGAAAGTGTGCATCCTTGTCTTGCTCCAGTTCTCAGGTAAATATTTTCAAGTTTTCCTCATTCAGTATAACATTGGCTATGGGCTTGTCATAGATAGATTTTATTACTTTGAGGTGTTTCCCTTCTATGCCAATTTTGTTGAGGGTTTTTATCAGAAGGTGATGCTGAGTTTTATCAAATTCTTTTTCTGTATCTATTGAGATGATCATATGATTTTTTAAAAAATTCTGTTTATGTGATATATCACATTTACTGACTTGTATATAGTTAAACCATTCATGCATCCCTGGTATGAAACCCACTTGATCGTGGTATGTTATCTTTTTGAAATGCTTTTGGATTCAGTTAGCTAGGATTTTTGGAGAGTTTTTGCATCTATGTTCATCAGCAATACTGGCCTGTAGTTTTTTTTGTTATTGTTGTTGTGTCCTTTCCTGATTTTGGTATTAGGGTAACATTAGCCTCATGGAATGATATAGGGAAGATTCCCTCTTTCTCTGTCTTTTGGAATAGTTTCAGTAGGATTGGTACCAAGTGTTTTTTGAATGTCTGATAGAATTTGCCTGTGAATCTATCTGGTCCTGGCCTTTATGTTGTTGTTGGCATTTTTTAAATTACTGTTTCAGTCTTGCTGCTTGTTACTGGTGTATTCAGGGTTTCTATTTCTTCATTTAATCTAGGAGGGTTGTATGTTTTCAGGAATTTTTGCATCCCCTCTAGATTTTCTATTTTGTGCTCATGAAGGTGTTCATAGTAGCCTTGAATGATCTTTTGTATTTCTGTGGTATCAGTTGTAATATGTCCAGTTTTGTTTCTAATTGAGATTATTTGGATCTTCTCTCTCTACTTCGTTAATCTCACTAATGGTCTATCAATTTTGTTTATCTTTTCAAATAACCAGCTTTTTGTTTCATTTATATTTTGTATTTCTTTGAGAAAACTGTTTTATTATCATATATGTAAATTAAAGAAGTGAGAAACTTTGTATAGTAGCATCAGATATTAAAATCTATGTCCTCATATTAGAAGTAAAAAAGATAGCTTAGCGAAGTTTTAATTAGGCATATGGTTATTTCTTTTGTAATCCAACATATATCCTGCTGCTTCTGATTTGTTTGTATGTATTATGCAGTGATCTTGCATTAGCATTGTCTAGAATGGGATGGCAACTTTTTTTTTTAAAAGGAAGTTAATAAAAGAAAATAATCTTTTTCATTTTTTTTTAAATTGCTTATAGTTCATGCATAAAACCTAGAAATATTTCGTAGGCTCTATTTCTCCTGTGATTTCATCAGTTCACTTCAGCTATCCAGTCTTGCTCTGATTCATAGTGTTCTGTTCGGGTCCTTTGTTAATCATCAGGTTTTCTTTTCTGAACCCATGCATAACACCTTGTAAAACTATTTATAGAAAACAATTCTATATTTAAATCTGAACTGAGAATGTATGACACTCTTTTCTGAGCAGCAGTATGGTTGCTGTTTAGCACTATTAAATATCCTAACTGATAGCAGTAGTAAATTTCGGTCAAGGGTATTGTAATTTAATTATTTTATTCCAAAATTCACATGTGTTTTCTCATAAATAACACTGCAAGACACAACCCTAAGCTATGTTCCTATTACCACCAAGCCTGTGTTTTTCTTTTCTTTTTTTTCTTGTTTTGTTTTTTTTTTTTTTTTTTTTTTTTTTTTGAGACAGGGTATCAGGCCATCATTCAGTCTGGAGTGCAGTGGTGTGATCACGGCAGAAATAATACTGCAAAGACACAGCCCTAAGCTATAATCCTATTGCCACCAAGCCAGTTTTTTTTTTCTTTTTTTCTGAGTCATAATATCAGGTCATCATTTAGGCTGGAGGACAGTGGTGTGATCACGGCTCACTGTAGCCTCCACCTCCTAAACTCAAGTCATCCTCCCACCTCAGCCCCCCAAGTAGGCAGGACTACAGGCATGAGCTACCAAACCTGGCTAAATTTTGTATTTTTTGTAGAGATGGGGTTTCGCCATGTTGCCCAGACTGGTTTCAAACTCCTGGCCTCAAGAAATCCTCTTGTCTCAACCTCCCAAAGTGCAGATAATATAGGCATGAGCCACTGTGCCCAGCCCAAGTCACTTCTATTTGTATATGTGGGATTTAGGACTCATATACATCTTTAACCTGCTGGGTGATACTGAACTTTGAGTATCATAGCTAATATTATACTCAGGTATACTTTCCTCAAATTAAGTATCCCCATCTTACCAGTGCCTTCTCAAAAGGTGTTAAATGATGTATGGTTTCAAGATAAATTTTAACTCAGTAGGATGAAGTAACTTAAGCATGGAACACCTAATGTGTACCCTGAGCACCATCCAGTGGCCAAAGCATATACTAGAAATAATTTCTCCATGTGTTCTTCGGGAATTGGCTGTTAAGAAAGCTGAAGGAAGAAAAATGTTAGCTGCTGAAGTAAAACCAGTATTAATTTGAGATTAAAATAACTGAAACAATCACAGAATACCTGAAAACAAGTTCTCAAAGTCTACATTTCAAAATTCCATCAGTGACATTGAACTTAAGCAAAGAAAGAAGGGCAAATACAGAATGTAAAATTGGAAGGAAAGGAGAGAAAACGTGAAATGCATGTGGAGGAGGGCTTAAGTGAGATAAAGGAGGCACAAGAAGAAAAGAAGAGGAAATAAAACAAATTAGGGACAAATATAGTGAAACCAGTCTGATGAGTGCATTATAAATGTATGAAGAGTAGAAAACAGTTCTTAATAACTGTTAGGTTTCAATTACTGTGTATGTTAACCTTAATTTAAGTTTCACAGATACCTAATGGAGTATGTATCATTATCCTACTTAAAAGACAAAAAAAAAAAAGGAACACATAAGCCTTAAGGGAAATGCTTAAGACACCTAACTCACTTTGACCGATTGTAACATTTAATCTCTTTCTTTAACCAGTACCAGAGTATCACTAAAAGAAACCTTTCAACTGTACTAAAACAGCAGTTTTTAAACTCAGCTGCATATTGAAATTACCAGGGAAGTTTTAAAACATAGAAATGTCTGGGTCCCACTAAAAGAGGTTTTGAGTTAGTTTGTCTGGGGGCTATGGACTGATAAACTGGATTTTTATTTCTCCCTGGTGATTCTCATGTATTCTAAAGTTTGAGGATGTCTCCACTTAAGTACTTGACTTTCTTGCCGACTTTGTGCTAGACATGTAATTCAGCAGGTTCCCAAAAATTTTAACAATTGCATTAATATTACATCTTCTATTTTAAAATTTCCAATGCAACTAATTGAATAACTTTATGAAAGAGATTCTCTTGCCGATCATTCGTGTCAGAAAGTTTGTAATTTTTTTTCACAGTTCTCCTTGCACCAAAATGCATTTCTATTTTTTCATTTTAACTTTATTTTTAAATTGACAAGTAAAATTGTATGCATTTATGCTGTACAACATAATGTTTTGAAATATGCATACTTTTGAGAAGATTAACAGGAATTAATATGGTTGGCACTTCTGTCTCCTTTTCTCATATATGGAGGCCACTCCTTCAATATAATCTTTTATTTGGTAAACTGAATTGTATCTTTATCATTACAGAAAACAGACGACACCATCTAGGCTTCTTTTCAGACTGTTTTCTGTCCAGTAAAATGGAATATACCCATGGCTGGCACCCTGATCGCAGTTTCTCCTTCTTCAAGTATCTAAGCCCATTGCATTCCCTCAGGCAGCTTATCTATCAGAAGTACCATTGCCCTTTTCTGTCAAAATGTAAAGTGAAAAGAAAGGTTCTTCAGCCATTCCCTACACACAGCTATTTTGTATCAAATTAATTTTGTCCTGGAAGGATTTATTAATTGATATAAAAATAGAGTGAAATTACTTAGAAATCATAGCCTACTTTTAGAATGCCAGTGCACTGATGGACTATCAACCCTGTGTGTGTTTCTCAAGAACCAAATTTGGTCAAGGCTGTTTGTCCAACACACATCTGTACCTACTTATCTTTGTTGTTGTTGTTGTTGTTGTTGTTTTTGGTCTTTTAAAGAAGTTGATTCATCTCCTAGGCTTGAGCTATGTGTTTTTCATACATGTAGGACTTAAAGCACCCTGCAAGACATCCCATTAGGACTGCCACTCATTCTCTGCTCTACTGCATTAAATCTCATGGAAAGTATTGAATACCACAAAACAATTGCATAGTACAAGAAAAACATAGTTGGTTGTTCATATCCTCAGGCTCAGTATCTATGGATCCAACCATAGATGAAAAATATTTTTAAAATCAATAAAATAATACAACAATAAAAATAACACAAATTTTAAAATCATACAGTATAAGAATGACTTACATAGCACTTACATTGTATTAGGTATTATAAGTAATCTAGAGATGGTTTGAAGCATATAGGAGGATGTATGTAAGTTATATGCAAATACTTACCATTTCATGTAAGAAACTTGAGTATCCATGAATTTTGGCATGTGGGGGGGTTCCTGGAACAAATCCCACATGGGTACTGAGGGAAGGCTATATTTCAAAATTTGAAGTTCTAGGACCTCAGAGTTTCTGTACAGCTGTGAAATAGTACATGAGCATATGTGTTCCTACAAATTATCTCATCAATTTCAACAATAAAAAGATTACAAAGTAGAATTTAGGATATGTTACATTTTTAATAGTTTCTTCTAAAATGTTTTGGTAATGCTATGGTCAGGCAAGAAATAAAAAAACATCCTTTTATAAAATCAAAACAAACTTGCAAATCCCATTTTAATAATTATTTCAAAACAATATTTGTTCTTTTAAAATATGCAAACATTAAAAAATATATATATATATAATCTTTGTATTTCTTTTACTCCTATTAGCTACAAATTGAAAACTATGCAAAGATGTGTTCCTGTGTGTATCTTTTTATCAAAACTATTGTGGGAAAATATACATATACATATGCACACACATATTATAAGACCAGGAAGAGTCACAAATCAGTATATTTGTACATGTGAAGCATCATCCTATCATTATATTATCTTTAAAGTGTCCAATAGCTAATGTTATAAGAATACTCTAGGGAATTGCTCGTTAGTTTGTTTGTTTTTTCCATTCGTCATGGAATCATTTTCTGGCACTTACTAACGGCATTATGTTGAACTGTTACTTCATTAGTCCTTCATTCATTACATAAGTGTTGTTTACTTTCAACAGTACTCTTTCATTTATTTCTGCATCTCATCCTTCAGTAAAGCATCAGAGAAATTGAAACATATTTTTGTGGGATAATTTGGAAAGTAACATTGCTTTGGAAGGGTAATTGGGAAGGATGGGAGAGACACTCAAAGGACTTAAAAGAAGAAAGCAAATCTCAGGAAGAAGTTGAAAATGTGAAAACAAAAGACTTTTACTTAACAAAATAATAACAAGGCTAAAAAAAGTAAAGACTGCTAGTTTTTACATTTCAATTGCGTGGTGGCTCACAGGCCGCAATACTCTAATAGGTGTTACTGAAATGGATTTTAAATCTAACTCTGCTACTACAATGCACTGTGACATTGGAAAAGTCATTAACCTCTCATGGCCTTCTTCCCCACTTAGGTACAATGTGTTTATGTTAGATAAGCGATGGTCAGACTCAGAAGTAGTATCCTTTAATTGTCAAAAACACAGACCCTGGAGACAGAGGGCCAACATTTGAATCTTATTCCTGACATTTACTAGTTGTGTGACATTCCCATATATAAAAAGGGAAAGTAATATACTTTCTGTACACATTTCTTGAAAAGATTAAATATGTTAATATATGTTAGGTTCTTGGAGTAGTGCCTACTACCTGGTATTGCTGCATTAGCTACTATTATTGATATAACATCAAACTGTACTCAGGTGAGGCAAATGGCTCCTTAGGTCTTCCCTAGTGGCTCTGTTGGGTGAGTAGGAGAGAAAAAATATAAGGCTGTTAAAAAAATGTTTATTCTCTTTTTACCTCTTTTATTTTTCCTGTCTTGGTTATCTTTTCTCTATCCTTTCCCTCTTTCTCCATTGTAATTACTCCTGTTCCAAGGGATTCTATCCATCTTCCTCCACTATTACAATAGAACATATTTTACAGGAAATACTTTGTATATCTTTGACTTCAAGTGGCATCTTAATTCTAATTTTTAGAAGCATACTTGATGTTTTATTATAGTTAGATTGACATTGCCACTAAAAATTGTGGAATCTCAGCTTTCAGATATCCCATCCGAATTATTATCTCTCTCTTTTCTGTGACAAACTAGTTATGCTGCATTTCTTAGGATAGTGGAGTCTCCCACGATCCATACAGTCAGCTAAATTACATATTTGGGGTTGTCTTTAAATCATGCAAGCAGTTACCAAATTTGCTTGACCCTGATTCTTTATTATTTCTTGAATCTGTATCCATATAATACATATCCCAACTACCATAGCTATATTTCAGGACTTTATATATGTTTCATGTAATTAATGCCACCACTCCATAAGTAGGACAATTAATTTCCCTACAATCTATTTGTTACATCTCTGCTAGTATGATAATTCTAAAAATCAAATTGTTTTATTCCTTTTACTAAAATTACATGGACTATGCATTGTTCAGCCCTTCGGCTTGATAGACAAGACTACTTATTATCTCTATGAACCCATCGCTTCGTGTTTTACTAAAGTGCTCAGACCTCTATATCTCCTACCCCAGACCATGAAGATTGAGTCAAAATATTTTGCTTACTGATCCCTGAGCTTTCGAAGCTTTTTAATGCATGTCTACTGTGGCATGCATTCTTTACTTGACTTAGAATAAAATTCATGCCCTCATTCCATTGGTGAGTTGCTACTAGTCCTATAAGATATAATTGAGATATCATTGAAATTTATAGAGATTTGACATTTTATTAGTGGAGATTGCTCTTCCTACATCATTCCATTATGCCATGTGTCTGAATCTCCCTCAGAGCATCCACCACACAGAGAGTAATTATGTATTTATTCTTTTGCCTTTTTAAAAATTCAACACATTGCTTAATGATAAGCACTGTACTTATTAACTGTAACTCTAGCACCTAGCACCCGGCCAGGCAAAGTCTTGGTTAGGATATATATGAATACAGGAAATGGTAGTTTGGAAAAGATTTGGCAGATACTTTAACTTAACTGGCAAAAAATGCTACACAAATATGTTAACTAAGTGAGATAGGTGTAGATAGAAGTAGATCAAATCAGGAATGCTAAGTAGTCATATGAAATTGAGTTTTCTTTAGATAGTGATGGGCAATGAAATGTAAGTATGGATGCTGACATCAGCCAACAATTCTGAAACAGAACCAAGAACTTTCAATGGCAGAATTTTTGTTCATTTGATATATTTTATTATTTATTTATTATTTGACCCTTCATTAGTGGGCATTGCAAAATTATCTTTCATTATTTTTCTTTTTTCCATTCTTTAATTCTAAAGACTAGAACAGTGTCTGGCATATAGTATATACTCTATCAAAATAGGTCAAATTTGTATTTAAATACAAAATAGAAATATGTCATATTTATATTTTATTTAAGATAATTTTGCAGTCCACACTAATAAAAGGTTAAATCTCCTTAAATTTAGATGATATCTAAATTATGTCTTATAGGACTAGTAGCAAATCACCAATGGAATGAAGGCATTAATTTTATTCTAAGCCAAGTAAAGAATACATGCCACAGCCATAGGGAGAGGGTGTCACTATATTGCCCAGGCTGGTCTTCAACTCCAAGGTCAGGTGATCCTCCCACTTCAATTCCCAAAGTGCTGGAACTACAGATATGAGCTGCTGTGCCTGGCCCATTTAACATATTTTGATAGAGTGTATACTATATGCCAGAAACTGTCTGGTCTTTAGAATTGTAGTATGGAAAAAAATGTAATATAATTTTGCGACTTTTACTTTGGTGTAGGAATGGAGAAGGAAACAAGTAGATTTTTAAAAATGTGTATTTTAAGTAATCACAAGTGCTACTAAAAAAAACAAACTACAGTACCCTAATAGAAGATATCAAGGACAGAGGTGGTGGGTAGCTTCCTTGTGACCAGCGGTGTCAGAATGGATAACCCAAAACTCACAGTTAACTGATAGTCTCTGTCCTGGAAGAATGGTGCATGAAGAAAAAATGAATTTCCTGTTAATGCTGTCCAAGCCTCCACATTTTTGCAGTCATGTTAAAGATACTATTTTGATGACTAAAAAGCGATTCTCAAATGTCACACAGAGGAGAATCTGTCAATATTTCATGGTGAAAAAGTCTGCCTTACAATGGGAAATAACTCTCAAATTCTTAAATGAACACACACAGAAAAGAAATACAAGTCAGATTTCCATTCAGAGACTCAACTGAGAAAACTACTCATGGAAGGAATCTGCACACTCCTCTATCATATATTAGAAAGTTATAAAATATCTGATTATTTTAAAGAAGATACTGAAGATAAAAATACAGAAGAACTCAGAAAATTTATGTAAAGTAATTTTACTCAACAGAGATACCACATTTTATTGTAAAATTGCAAGCATGTGCAGAGCTGTGATGTTAATATTGGTAGGCAGTGAATTTTTTTTTTTTTTAGCACTTACTGTAATTCTCTGTACTGTTATTTCTTTGTAGAAGAGTGAAAGCACGAGTTTTCATTTTCATTGTTAGCCAAAAATGGTGTGCTTTGTATAATTCTCAAAGACTCTATCATCATCTATAACTTCTTTCAAAAATAATTTATTATCCAGATTAGGTTTAATTTTTTAGAGGTAGGTAGTATAAATTAATATAAATATAATACACAAGCAAATAAAACTATAGAAATAAAATATAAAGAAAATTCTTGAGAAGGAAATACCTAAGTTTAATCACTAGTAGGATCAATGCTGTGGATTTTTTTTTCAATTGTACTTTAAGTTCTGGGGTATATGTGCAGATCTTGCAGGATTGTTGCATAGGTACACACATGCCATGATAGTTTGTGTCTCCATCCCTCCCCCATCACCTACATCAGCCATTTCTCCCAGTTTTATCCCTCCCCAACCTCCCCACCCCCCACTATCCCTCCTGTAGTCCCTCGCCTTCCAACATACCCCTGTGTGCAATGTTTCCCTCACTGTGTCCATGTGCTCTCATTGTTCAACACCTGCCTATGAGAACATACAGTGTTTGGTTTTCTGTTCTTGCATAAGTTTGCTGAGAATGATGGTTTCCAGATTCATCCATGTCCCTAAAAAGGACAGGAACTCATCATTTTTTATGGCTACATAGTATTCCATGGCATATATGTGCCACGTTTTCTTTGTCCAGTCTATCATTGATGGGCATTTGGGTTGGATCCAGGCCTTCACTATTGTAAACAGTGCCACAATGAACATATGTGTGCATGTGTCTTTATAGTAGAATGATTTATAGTCCTTGGGGTATATACCCAGTAATGGGAATGCTGGGCCAAATGCTGTGGATTTAAGCTGATAGCTTTTAATATAAAAAACAGAGATCAGGTGGTGCTTGGAGATTCAGGTACCAATATTCTCAACTTTTTATATTTAGAAGGGCGTATATGGTTTGGGAGGTCATTATAATACTCAACAATTGCTTTAAAACAAAATATAGCATGTTCCATAGTTTGAAAGCCAAGATATTCAATCAGGATTATGATATGATGAGCATTCACTGATAAGGTTGAATAGGCTAATGTGAAGTAAGGTTACAGAGAGAAGATATTAGTGAGTGTTCACATGGGACTGACATTGTCTTCTTGAACTTTGAACATGAGGAATTCAGTATAGATTCCATTCCATTCTAGGCAAAAGTGTTCTTAAATGTCAAGAACTAGGGCTGGATACAGTGGTTCAGTCCTGTAATCCCAGTACTTTTGTGGGTCTAGGTGGGTGGATCACTTGAGCCCAGGATTTCCAGACCATCCTGGCCAACATGGTGAAACCTTTTTTAGAAAAGAAAGAAAGAAAATAAAAGGAGGAAGGGAGGAAAGAGAGGAAGGAGGGAGAGAAGGGAAGAAGGAAGGTAGATTTAATTTAAAGTTTTTTTTTTTTTTTTTTTTTACTTCATCTCAATCATTGTGGCCACACAACATTATAGTTACTGTCTATTTAAATTTCTTGCTTTTGGACTCATATTAAAAAAAATTACCTAGACCAATGTCATGGAGCTTTCCTTCTATGTTTTCTTCTAGGTGTTTTCAGTTACAGGACTTATATTTAAGTATTTTATCCAATTGGAATTGATTTTTCCAATCAATTATATGGTATAAGAAGAGGGTTTAATTTCATTATTCTGCATGTGGATATGTAGATAACTCAACACCATTTATCAAGGATACTGTCGTTTCACCATTGTGTATTCTTGGCATCTTTGTCAAAAATCAGTTGAATGTAAATGTGTGGGTTCATTTTTGGCCCTAAAACTCTGTCTACTTAAAATGGAGGTTCTGAAAGTTTTGTATGAAGAATTTATTTTTTTTAACTGTATTTTAGGTTCTGGGGTACATGAGCAGATCATGCAGGATTATTGCATAGGTACATATGTGGCAAAGTGGTTTGCTGCCTCCATCCCCCTGTCACCTATATCTGGCATTTCTCCCCATGTTATGCCTCCCCAACCTCCCCACCCCCCACTGTCCCTCCGGTAGCCCCCCCCACAACAGAACCCAGTGTGGGATGTTCCCCTCCCTGTGTCCATGTGTTCTCATTGTTCAACACCTGCCTATGAGTGAGAACATGTGGTATTTGGTTTTCTGTTCTTGTGTCAGTTTGCTGAGAATGATGGTTTCCAGGTTCATCCATGTCCCTACAAAGGACGCAAACTCATCG
>CAUYQU010046251.1:0-62702 GCA_963574635.1 Cheracebus regulus | reverse complement strand
CCTTAAAGAAAAAAACTTTCAACCCAGAATCACATATCCAGCCAAACTAAGTTTTACAAGCCAAGGAAAAATAAAATTTTTTTGCGAACAAGCAAGAACTCAGAGACTTCATTACCACCAGGCCTGTTTTCCAACAACTTCTGAAAGAAGCACTATATACAGAAACGAACAACCAGCATTAGTTATCCTGAAAACTTATCAAAAAGTAAATAATGTTACAAAAATGAACAATTTACATCAACTAACGGGCAAACAACTAATTAGCCTTAAATAACAGTATTAAATTCACATATATCTATATTAAGCCTAAACTTAAAGGGATTAAATGCCCCAATCAAAACATACAGTTAGACAAACCTGAATAAAAAGTTAAAACCCATTGGTACACTGTATTCAGACCTTTCTTATAGGCAAGGATACACAAAGACTTAACATAATGGGATGGAGTTAGATCTACCAACCTAATGGAAAGAAAGAAAGAAAAAAAAAAACAACCAGATTTGAACTCACACCTGAAACAAGCAAATTTAATAAATATTTACAGAACCTACCGCCCCATATCTATAAAACATATATTTTTTCAATATTAGACCTATTCTAAAAGTGATCACATAATAGGAAATAAATCACTTTTTAGTAATTGCATAAGCATTTTACAGATTTAAATGAAATCCTGAGCAATAGAGAAAAAAAAAAAAAACAAAACAAAACAAAAAAAACCAAATAGCCAAAGCAATCTAGACAAAAAGAGTAAAGCTGAAGGTCATCACACTCCTACTGGCATTAAAACAGACATAGCAACCAGTGGAACAAAACAGGTAAAATAAAACCAGACATTTAGAGTCAACTGGTCTCTGACAAACATGCCAAGAACAAACAATGGGGTAAGGACAGTCTCTTTGATAAATGATGTTGGGAAAAATGAGTATCTACAGACAGAAGAATAAAATTGGAGCCTTATCTCACACCACATAGAAAAATCAACTCAAAATGGATTAAAAACTTAAAATGAGGGACCCTCAAACTGTAAAACTATAAGGAAAAAAATGAGAAAAAAGCTTGACATTGGTCTGGGCCAATAATGTTGTGGCTATGATCCCAATAGTATTGGCAATAAAAGAATTTTAAAAAGTGACGTCAAACTGAAAAGTTTCTGCATAGCACAGAGTGGGGAAAGAAAGCCAACCAACCTACTGATTGACTGGAAAAAAATACTTGCAAATACAACAGGGAATAAATATCCAAAATATATAAATAACAGCAAGAAAACAAATACTCATAAAAATGGGCAAAGAATCAGAATAGGTATTTCTGAAAACACTTAAAAATGAGGAACAGACATGAAAAAATGCTCACTCATGACTATCCATCAGGGAAATGCACCTCACACCTGTCAGAATGATTACTATAAGAATACAACTACCATTTGCAGCAACCTCACTTCTGAGTGTATATCCAAAGGAACTGAAATCAGTATGTCAGAGAAATCTGTACTCCCATGTTCATGGCAGCATTATTCATAGCCAAGATACAGGATCAACCTAAGTGTCCGTCAGTGGATGAATAAAGAAAATGTGGTATATACACACATGGAATACCATTCAGCCTTTAAAAAAAGGAAATCCTGACATTTGCAACATGAATGAACCTGGAGGACATTATGCTAAGTGAAATTAGCTAGGCAAGAAAAAAAATAGTGCAAGATCTCACTTACATATGTAATCTAAAAAAGCTGACTTCATAGAAGCAGAGAGTAGAATGGTGGTTGCCAGAGGCTGGGGCAGTGAGAGATGGGAGAAATGGGAAATGTTGGTAAAGGGTACAAACTTTCAGGATGAGTAAGTTCTGCAGATCTATTGTACGGCATAATGACTATAGCTAACGTATACTTGAAAATTGCTAGGAGAGTTCTAAATGTTCTGATCACAGTAAGTTGGTAAGTATGTGAGGTGATAGATATGCTAGCTTAATTTAGTCATTTTGCAATGTCTACCTGTATCAAAATGTCACATTGTACACTGTAAATAATGGCAATTTTTATTTGTCAGTTATACCTTAATAAAGCTGACAAGAAAGGAAAAGGCCAAATTGATCACTTATAATGGCAAAAATACAAACAAGCTGCTTCTGTCTTCCAACTTCTAGTAACACAAGGAGAAACCATATGTCTTCTAGAACATTGCTAATTAGTACCTAAATTAGAATCTAATTCAAGGATAAGTAATATAACTACTTTGCCAAAAATATTAACCTTCACTAAGCCACATTTTAAAAAACTTCAGTCCATAGATCTGCTTACTTAAAATCACTATACTTTATAGTTCAGCTGTGGAAATGACTACATGAATTTAAGACTGGCTTACATATCCTGTTTATATAAAGCAAAATTCCAAATATTAAAAATAAATAACTTCAATTATCCACATGGTCAAGGATATTTCAGTAGGAAGAATGTCATTAATGATAGCAATCTTAAATGCTGACATACTTCTAACTTTTCTATATTGCCTGCAAATTATGCCAATAATTTAAATGAAATATAACATACCTGTTTGATGGGTTCTGCAATTAAACACCCAACTACTCTCTTTTCATCAGATATAAAAAGAAAAGTTTTTATTTTGTTTGGACATTTAGGAACAACTTGCTGGAAGCCCAATTCATTATCAACAAGTTCTTGGACATCTTCCACCTAATGATTTTAAAAACCAAGACAGGAGAATGTTTTAAAAAGTACAGTAGAAACTATACATATTTATATACACAAAATGTATGATTACTGTTACTTTAGTCCTTAAATTTATATTTCTTAAATTTATACACCTCCAAAATTATTTCACTATTGATGCATACAGCTGCGACTGTGGAAACAAGGTTTTAAGAACTTAGTTTAAAGATCACTTTTAGCAGAAATTCAGACACCTGGGAGGATAAGGACTAGGAAGCGTTAAAACAGATTTGTTTTAGCTTTATTCATTGTTCACGGTGGCTAAACATCCAACCTCAGAAACACAGGCCACACTAATATAAGAAATAGACCTTGGGGGCCATTAATTTCTCAACACTGAAAGCCTTAGTTTACCTTTCACAAGGGAAAGATGAACATATGAACATAAAAGATAAGCTGTGGAGCCTTATCTGCCTTCTTTACTCCTTTTCCTACAATTCTAAGTTTAGTTTTGTATAAATTTCTACATAAATAATCATTAAGCATGTACCCAAGCAAATTATCTGTCAGCAAAGGCAGTTTGCACTTCAATATAGGTTAATTTCTTGGGGGTGGGGAAATGCAAGAATGAAAAAGACAGTGTTCCATACCTTTTTGATAGCAAAGCTTGGATCACGTGGCAGAACCAACACAATTTTCCCATCCCAAAACTCTGCTACTACACGTTCTTTCTTCCAACCCTGCCAAAGGAAAACAAAAGGGTCACAGTTTAATTTGTGAAGAGAAAAAAAAACTAACCTTAAATAATTTGGTATGGAGAAGACAAAAGGCTAAACAATAACAGATATAAAAGAAGGTAAGATGAAATCCACTAAAAGTAATGTGGAAAGAGAAATAAAAGATGCCTAAAACAAGGTACTTGCCCTCAATAAGCTGACATCCTATCTGGAGACATGTATATGATCTATTATAAAATGAGGTAAAGGGGCTGGGTTCACACCTGTAATCCCAGCACTTTGGGAGGTCAAGGTGGGCAGATCCACTTGAGGTCAGGAGTTCGAGACCAGTGGGCAGGTAGGGGAGGTTTAGAATAAGAAGCCAAGTTCCAAGAAAATGCTAAATAAAAGTCCTTATATGCTTGTCCCTTATGCTTGACAAGACCACGGATGGGTTCAGTCTTAGAACTACTTTAATCTCAATCCCAAGCAAGGTGCCTAGGCATGTGGCCCTAGTGTTTGAATGACACTTAAGTATTATGGGACTTGAAAAGGGTTTAAAAACCTTGGTAAGATGTCAATGCGTATAATGGGAAGGTGATTACTTGCCTTCAGGCTAAGGCAACTAACTGAATAAGCACAAGTGCAGAGAGCGGCAAAAAATCTGGTGTAATTGACTTAACGACTGGAAGAAATGAGATTGGAATATTAGAAATAAATTTAACAAGATCCATGACAAAACTATAAAATTTTACTGAAGGATATAAAAGATATGACTCAATCAGAGGCATACTAAGTTTCTAAGAATATACTAAGTTTATATTATAGTATGTACTATACTAAGTTTCTAAGGTATACTAAGATATTTTTCCCTAGAGAAAATGACAGTTTGACTATAGTTTCAATAAAAATTCTAATAAGTTTTTTATTTGGGGGGAACTTGATAGGCTCATTTTTTTTATTTGAAAGAGTAAATGTGCAGAAGTCAAGACATTTTTTACAGAAAAGGATGAAAGGGAACTTACCTAACTAGACATCTAAATACAGTATGAAGCTACATTTATAAAAGTATGGCACTGACACAGGAACGGATGGATGATGTGGAAGTGTCCAATAACAAACCCATTTATATGAGAGAATTTGGTATGCACTAAAGGTTGCATTGCTAATCAGTGTGGAACATAAACTAGTCAAACAGTACTGTTGGCACACTTTGCAGTCCTTTAGGAAAAACAGATCTCTAACACTATGTCTTGAAAAACTTCTAATGGATTAAAGATCTAAATATAAAATTTATAGCTATAAACCTATTTTTTTAAATATAGGAAAAACTTTTTACTAATTTTGGAAATGAGATGATGTTCCTGACTTAAACCCAGAGGTCACAAGTTAGCTACATATTTTGTTTTCTTTGTAGCAATATACACCATAAAAAGGTAAAAAAAAAAAAAAATCCAAGTAATACTATTTGCTTGTATAGGCAGAAAATATCTCTGAAAGATAGATAGATGAACTTGTTAATGACAGATACGTGCAGATAGGGGCTAATGGGGTTTCTGGAAGGGATATGGAGAAACACTTTACTGGATACACTTTTACATCCTGTGAATTTCGAATCATGTGAAAGTATTACTATATCAAAAACATAGATATAAAACTTAAAAAAGGGACAGGGAGAATATATTTGTAACACAGGAATAATATACAAAATATATAAAGGATAACATGTTCAGTATGTTTCCACAAAAAAGAAAGAAATCCGGCTGGGCACAATGGCTCACGCCTGTCATCTCAACACTTTGGGAGGCTGAGGTGGGCGGATCATGAGGTCAGGAGTTCGAGACCAGCTTGGCCAACATGGTGAAACCTGTCTCTACTAAAAATACAAAAATTAGCTGAATGTGGTGGCTCATGACTGTAATCTCAGCTACTAGGGAGGCTGAGGCATGAGAATTGCTTGAACCTGGGAGGCAGAGGCTGCAGTGAGCCGAGATAGCACCACTGGACTCCAGCCTGGGTGATAAAGCAAGACTGCGTCTCAAAAAAAAAAAAAAAAAAAAAAATCCAATACAGCATAGACAGTACTCTGGCTTCATGAGAGAATGTGGCTTACTCCAGCAGCAGGAGCTTAGCATTGGAGAGGGAATGTGTCATATGATAAGGTGGGCAGGGGCCGGATATGAAGAGATCTGCTGGCCATGGTAAGAAGTCTGGGTTTTATTCCCAGTACAAAAGAAAGCTGTCCTAACTGAAGCAGACGATGTCAGAACTTATGTTTTAGGAAGAACTTTCTGGCTGATGTAGCAATCAGATCAGAGAGGGCAAGAATTTTAATATACACATATATAATTTCTCTAGTATATATTTTATGTGCACATATATAGGAAAGCTTGAGGCCAGATTAAATAGTACCAAACCGCTGGCGGGAACTTTTTCTTTCCAAAAGCAGAATCATACTAGATTTATGTTTTAAAACGTTATTTCTGGTAGCACTATAGAAACCCAGAAAGCAAGCTGTTTCAATAAACAGGCTAAAAATACTGTGAAGGTATTCATTAACTATGGCAATAAAAATGGGAAAAAGAATGTATCTGAGTAGCAGGTACAATCATAAGGATAGGGCCAATGATAGGATGCGTTTGGACTTGAAATGTGTTTAATAAATGGGTGGGAACTCTCCTCTCAGAAAAAACCTGGAGAAGTCATGGAAAGGCTATTTTTTCTAAAGCTATCTATAAAGAAGACACTATACTAGAAAATAAGATCTCTTTAGGTCTTTGAAGTTTGTATTTCTTGACTGCTCAGCTCTTCTCAGAATGCAGTGTTCACAAAATGTTTATCTTATATTGAGATAGTAAGCTTGAAACATCATCATTAAGAGTTAACTTTTCCGCCCGGGTGGAAAAGAAATGTCTCCTTTAAAGTAGTTTTACTTCTAGAACAAACTGAAAAGACTATCTTTTGGCTCACCACATATTTGATTCCTTCCAGAAATCTGTGGTGATGCTGTACATGTTGCATTTCATCTTCAGGGTTGGAAGCAGTATATATCATGCCACAAGACTTACACACGGTAGCCCCAAAATGTTTCTGACCAGCGTCCTGTAATTGGGGGGTTAAAAAAAAAAAAAAGTCCATTTAAATATAGCACAGGTAGCTCTAAATTAAGTTCCTATAACCATCCATTCAAATTTCACCTATTTTTTTCTGCTGCTAAGTAAAAAACTAAATGAAAGTCTGGTTACTACATCCTCCTTCCTTCTCCGGGGACAAAACAAAATGAGAAGAGGTCAGGCCAGGTGTGGTGGCTCATGCCTGTAATCCCAGCACTTTGGGAGGCTGAGGTGGGTGCATCACTTGAGCCAAGGAGTTCAAGACCAGCCTGGGCAACATGGTGGGACTCCACCTCTTTGGGGAAGGAAAAAAAAAGAGAGAGAAGATACCTAAAAATGCAACAAATTGATGAGGCAATTGTTTACTGGAATGGACAGTGTAAAAAACCAGATTCTTTTATTTTTACAAGATTCTTTACTAGACCCATGGTTCTAAGAAGGAATAAGATTTAATCATGGAAATTATTGCTAAAATGAAAAACAGAACTTTTTAATGAAACTAAGTTCTCAAAAAGCCTTATTTCAAACAGGAAGGGCAGAAAACTTCAGGACTTCTATATTAATTATACAATATTTTTCCTTAAGCAGCTAGGAATATTAAATTCTTTAATTCTTAAAGAATGTTAAACTTATTTGACCAAAGAGTTGACAAAAAATAAAGTTCAGGAAAAGCACAGTTAAATTCAAGAATATTCAATATCACCACCTACAATTCCCATTCTGTCACATAAAACATTCCTTAATGCCACTGAAAATACCAAGTTCTGGGCCGGGTGTGGTGGCTCACGCTTGTAATCCCAGCACTTCGGGAGGCCAAGGAGGGTGTACCACAAGGTCAGGAGTTCAAGACCAGCCTGGCCAATATGGTGACAACCCATCTCTACCAAAATTAGCTCAGTGTGGTGGCACGTGCCTGTAGTTCCAGCTACTCAGGAGGCTGAGGCAGGAGAATCACTTGAACCCGAGAGGCAGAAGTTACAGTGAGCCAAGATCGCGTCACTGAACTCTGGCCTGGGCGACAGAGTGAGACTTCGTGTAAAAACAAAAAGCAAAAAACGAAAAAGAAAATACCGAGTTCTGAATTCTCTAATACGGAGCTGGCAAGCTTTTTCTGTAAAGGCCTAGATAGGAGAAGCTTTGTTTTCAATTTACTCACAATGATGAGCTGGTCTTTTGTTTTTTTACTTGTATCTCTGGTATTAGTATTTTTCTGAATATTGGTCTGTTTCAAGAAGTTGACAGATCCCACAGAAGACTGTTCTTCACCTAAAGATCTTGACACAGAAAATTGATAAATATCATATAAATTTACAATGTTTGCAGAATTACAAGGAAAGAAAGACGACATTTAACAGACTACCTTGCAATTTTTAGTGCTATCTGACATTAACTTGATGAGATAATAGGGACAGGAATAAGAAGAAACCTGAGGCCCACTCAGAGAGGGTCAGTAATTTACTTAAGGCAAAGTATCTAGTGAATGGCAGTGTTAACACTCAAATCCTGGTCTTCTGACTCCAAGTCTTAGGGACTTTCTTCTATAGTATCAGAGGCACATAGATGCACATTTTGGAAACTGACTTCACATTTTTAAAAAAGTTTTTTTTTTTTTTTTTGCTTTATCAAATCCTAGTACCGTATTTACTTATACAGCTATAAAGAAATTCCTGAGCTACTTGAGGAAGTAAGTATAATACTGAACTTCACAGATCCACAGGCAATCAGAGTCACCATATGATAACCTAGCCAACATTTTGCCAGAGCAAAGCAGCTACTAAATTTGCCTTTCCTCACACCAAAAGCAGCATCTCACAACTTTGAAATTCTTAAAGGGGGGGAAAAAAAAATGTTTAGGCTGGATAGATGTAGTTGAGACAACCTTTAACTATTTAGGAAAGAATGCTGAGATTCAGTTACAGAGGTTGCAAACTGGAGCCCCTCAGGCCAAATCTAGCCAGCAGATATGTTTTGGTTGGCCCATATGGTATTTAAAACTTTGGGTTAGCTACCAGTATTATCTAGAGATTTCACTTAAAAATGTGTATTTCCAATATTAAGAGAGACACTGAGGGGTGGGCACAATGGCTCAGGCCTGTAATCCCAGCACTTTGGGAGGCCAAGGTGGGCAGATCACGAGGTCAAGAGATCGAGACCATCTTGGCCAACACGGTAAAACCCAAACTCTACTAAAAATACAAAAATTAGCCGGGCATGGTGGCACGCACCTGTAGTCCCAGCTACTTGGGAGGCTGAGGCAGAAACACCTCTTGAACCTGGGAGGCGGAGGTCGCAGTGAGCCATGATCGTGCCACTACACTCCTGCCTGGTGACAGAGTAAGACTCTGTCTCAAAAAATAATAATAATAAAAAAAATAAAATAGACACTGTAAGATCACTAAAGCTCTATTCCATCAATGAATGTATTAGTCAGAACTTGGAATAGCACATGCCCTTTTAAGTGGGCAATTCTTCAGCTGGCCCTAGTTTTCACCCAGCCTGCTGGTTCTGTAGGTATTGAGTTCGTAAACCTTGCCTTGTAATGAAAAGACCTTGGTTTTCCAGGGACCGAAGGCGTAGAAATCCCTAGAAAGTAGAAGCAAATAGGCAAGAAAAAAAAAAAACTCTAGGGCCCAAAGTAAGAAGTTCAAACAACAGGAAAAAAACCTGACAAAATAAAGTAGGAAAAAAAAATAAAGTGGAGCATTAGCTTTATTGCATTAAGCTAAGTCAAGCTGCCTTATTACCATTTGTTTGAAAAGTAGTTTTCAAATTGACTTGACCAATCTGTGCTAAGAAATACATTTCACATCATGACTAGTACAGACATAAAATCAAAGTTTCACTAAATATACTTGCTATGTGAGAGATACCCTATTCCATTAAAAATAAATGCTAGGTATGACATCCTAAACTGATCTGAGAAACTACTAAAGGGCTGCTACCTGCAGTATGAAAAACACTTGCCCAAGTCACTGCCCCTTTTCACCTTATGCAGCCTTTGCTAAGTAACTCACCTCTCCCTGACACTGCATGTGTGATAGCCATCTCTTTGCTTCCATTTTAGCAATTTTAATACTATACTATACTTGGTTAAATGTCTACCCTCCTCTAATCATAACCTCCTTGATAGCAAGACCACATTAATTATCTTCACATCTCTAAGGCTCAGTATAGTTCAAAAGCACATGATACTCTTTAAATGTTCATTGAACGAATCTTTAAAACCAAAAAACAAATGTAAGACTAAGCACTTTGAGAATCTGTAATCTACCTGAATAGATTAAATTTCAAGAAATTGCTGATACCTGATGTTTTGGAGTCTACAAAAAGAGCAATTTCATATTATTTAACAAATAGCATCCCACTATCTGTTTTTTTTTTTTAGATGGAGTCTTGCTCAGTCGCCCAGACAGGAGTACAGTGGCGCGATCCTGGCTCACTGCAACCTCCATCTCATGAGTTCAAGCTATTCTGTCTCAGCCTCCCGAGTAGCTGGGATTACAGGTGAGCACCATCATGCCCAGCTGATTTTTGTATTTTTAGTAAAGACGAGGTTTCACCAAGTTGTCCAGGCTAGTCTTGAACTTCTGACCTCAGGTGATCCACCAGCCTCGGCCTCCCAAAGTGCTGGGATTACAGGTGTGAGCCACCATGCCCGGCCTGTCTCTTTATGCTAGACTAAATTAGTATACACTTTTATTAGTTAATTGTGGAAGGCTTCTGCTGTGGTTTGAACATGTCCCCCAAAGTTCATGTGTGAAAACTTAATCTCCAGTGCAACAGTTTTGGAAGGTGTTTAGCTCATGATGGCTACATCTTCATAAATGGATTAATGTTGATTATTGAAGGATGTGAGACTGCAAACCAAGCTCTCTTGTTCTGTCATGAACACTCTCTTGTTCTTCTGCTTTCTGCCATGGGATCATGCATCAAGAAGGCACCCACCAGAGCTCTGACACCTCTCATGCTCTCTACCCATCCATGCCTCCCCCATCACAGTCTTTAGCTTTGAATAGGATACTGGTAGCTTCAGCTATACCTTACAGTAATGTTAAGTTGCTCCAAGTTACTTACTCCTGCAGCCAGATCCCTCATCTACAAAATGGGGTAATGGTGCCTACATCATGAGTTGTAAATGCTTATTAACTTTTAGCTACGATTAGTATACTATCACACAAGGAAGGCAATATAACCTAATGGACATTTGGTTCAGATGCAGATTCTAGTCCCAGTCCTGGCCCCTAATAGCTGTGCAACTGTGGCTCAATTACTAACAGTTTCTTAGGCTGAAAATAGAATAACAGTATCTACCTTCTAAGTTGTTGTGATAACTGAGATAACAGATATAAAAACTACTTATTTTGGGTCAGGTATTATACAATAATGTTAGCAATGATCATTACTCAAGCCTATGAGGAAGTTTTCCATCTCTCAAGTTTTTATGATGTCTCTATGAGGGACTGATTTCATTGCTCTATTCTCAAAATTAGTCTCCTATTTCCCTTAGTGAGGAAGAAAAAAAACCTCCCCAAATTAAGCAGCATGAGACTAAAAAAGAGACCCAAAGGACCTATGATTATAAGGCTTAGACTTTAAAACAATAACAATTCTTACCTTTTTGAATTGACTGAAGATGCATTGAAGATTGGATAGACAGTGGACTTAGGAGAAACTGGTAGGGAAAAAATTGTGATAATGTGTATTATATAAATGTGTATTAAATAAAATCAAAGCTTTAACCCATAAGATTTCAAAGGCTAATAAGACAAAATACTACTCAAAATCAAGACTTAACAAAGAGGCAAAGGTAATTCCATGGAGAAAAAACAGTCAACAAATGGTGCTGGACCATTTAAATGGACAAATTAAACATCCATATGCACACACACAAAAAAAATTACACCTATTCAAACCTTATGTAAAATTAACTTACAATGGATCACAGATCTATATGTAAAACTATGACCAGGCCTGGTGGCTCATGCCTGTAATCCCAACACCTTAGAAAGCTAAAAGTGGGCGGATAGCCTAAGACTAGGAATTCAAGAACAGTCTGGGCAACTTAGTAAGACTGTGTCTCTACAAAAAAATTAATAATAATAAAATAAAAACATAAAACTTCTAAAAAAAATTAGGAAAAAATCTTCATGAACTTGGAATTTGGTGATAAGTTTTTACATAAAACACCAAAAGCACAATACATTTTTAAAAAATTTGGACTTTATCAAAGTTAGATATTTTTCTCTACAAAAAAAAAATTAAGAGAATGAAAAGACAAGCCACAGATTGAGGAGAGAAAATATCTGCAATCATATAACTGATCAAGAATTTATATCCAGAATATATAAAGAAATTTTTTGGTATATTGATAGTTCAGTGATAAATGGGAATTACTACTGATACACCCAACAATATAGATGAATCTTAAATGTATTACTTGAACTCCCAACCTCAGGTGATTCGCACGCCTTGGCCTCCAAAGTGCTTGGATTACAGGCGTAAGCCATCACGCCCAGCCCTTTTAAATGTATTACTAAGTAAAATAAGCCAGACCCCAAAGGATATATCTGTGTAATGTTTTTCTGGAAAAAGTAAAACTATAGAAATAGAAAGCAGATTAATGGTTGCCAGGGGGCTTGGGGAAAGAGTAATTAACAACAAAGTGTAGGCTTAGGGAAATTTTAGGGTGAAGGAACTGTTCTGTATGGTACTGTAATGGCTAATGCGTAACTCTATGCATTTGATAAAACCCACAGAACTGTAAAAATAACAAAGAATGAACTTCATTTCTTGATTTTTGCTGGAAAAAAAAAAAAAAAGAACTTCAATTTACATCAAATGAGAAAAAAATATGTATAAATATCAACCAGGCTATTGAGGCATCCTAAGATGGAATGCAGACAGTGAGAAATGAATCTAACTATATTAGGACTGTATAGCATAACAACACTGAAGAAGGTAGTAGGAAAAAGAGAAGCTGTCCTAAGTAACTTTAGCAAATGGTGTTTTGACTAGAAGCAAGGATAAAGACAAAAACTGCACTTAAAATTGCACTGTAGGCCAGGCATGGTAGCTCAAGCCTATAATCCTAGAACTTTGGGAGGCAGAGGCAGGTGGCTCACCTGAGCTCAGGAGTTTGAGACCAGCCTGGCCAACATGACGAAACCCCGTCTCTACTAAAAATACAAAAAAATTAGCCAGACATGGTGGCAGGCACCTGTAATCCCAGCTACTTGGGAGTCTGAGGTAGGAGAATTGCTAGAACCCCAGGGGCGGAGGCTGCAGTGAGCCAAGGTCATGCCAGTGCATTCCAGCTTGGGTGACAGAGTAAGACTGTCCCCCCTCCCCCCAAAAAAGCACTCTAATTGGTTTATTTCTTACATGGGTATGAATGAACAATTACAAAACTGTTTTACATGTTTACTGGGACAGAACAAATAAGTAGGTGGATAGTGAATGGTTGGAACTAAGTTTCTCATTGTCTGAGAGGGAAGTTACAGATGAAAAAAAGGATAGGACAGGCTGGGTGCGGTGGCTCACACCTGTAATCCCAGCACTTTGGGAGTCCAAGACAGGTGGATCACGATGTCAGGAGATCAAGATCATCCTGGCCAACATGGTGAAACCCTGTATCTACTAAAAAACACAAAAAATTAGCTGCATGTGGTGGCACGCGCCTGTAGTCCCAGCTACTTAGGAGGCTGAGGCAGGGGAATTGCTTGAACCCAGGTGGTGAGTCAAGATCGTGCCACTGTACTCAAAAAAAAAAAAGAAAGAAAGAAAAAGAAAAAAGGCTAAAATAAACCCTGGAGTGCAGGATTAGAGTTCGAGATATGTAAACAAAGAAACAAGGAAGACAGAAAATGTCACAGACCAGAGAAGGCTAAAGACACGTAACAATTAAATGTAATCTAGTACCATGGATTGGATACTGGAACAGAAAGAAAACATTAATATAGTTAACAGCAATATACCACTATCAGTATCTGGTGAACTCCAAATAAAGTCTAGAGTTTACGGCCGGGCCCAGTGGCTTACACCGGTAATCCCAGCACTCTGCGAGACTGAGACAGGTCGGTCACTTGAGGTCAGGAGTTTGAGACCAGCCTGGCCAACATAGTGAAATCCTACTTTGGCAAAAATACAAAAATTAGCCGGGTGTGGTGGCAGACACCTGTAATCCCAGCTACTCGGGTGGCTGAGGCGGGAGAAATACTTGAACCAGGGAGGCGGAGGCTGCAGTGCGTTGTGATCATGCCATTGCACTCCAGCCTGGGCAACACAACGTAACTCCATCTATACCAATACCAGTTTCTTATTTTGACAAAAGTATTACGGTAACATAAGATGTTAAGAATGGAGAAAACAGGGTAAGAGATACACTGCTATTCTCTGTACTTTAACTTTTCTGTAAATCTAGAATTACGGCAAAATAAACAGCCTATTAAAAGACGAAAGTTAAAACAGCAATTAATTTGAGGAAAATAGTAAGTTAAGAGTGGGCTAAAAAAAAAACCAAACTTTAATTTTGCACTGAAAAATAATTAGAGCTCATCTTCTAGAAACAAGACTAAGGCAGGTGAGAGTCTGATGTGCTGTAGCTAAGTTGTTTAATGCAAGTCCATTTCCTCATCTATAAATGGGCATATCAGAACCTAGAGTAGTTGGGATAATTAAATGATGAACTGTAGTTATTAATAAAATTTTGGTCATTTTTATGTTACTGTCATTTCTGCCATATCCTTATATCATTTGTTATTCTTATTCACAATTTTTCTTTAAATTGACTTCAACAATGTACTAAAATTTATTTTAAAAGAAAAATTGGTAACTATTGTTAAGTAGATGCCATAGTTTTTCTGTTATATGTTCTATTTTATCAGTTCTTTGAGTACAACCTATGAAAACCTAACGCATACTACTTAGCAGCACCTGATACATACATTCAGCACTCAGTAAATACTAGTTATTAACATTACATCTTAGAATCATAAAAAGAATTAGTCATGATTATCAGAACAGGAATCTCCAAGGACAAAAAAAAAAAAAGAGAATCATGGTGAATATATATCATTAGAACCTCTAAGTATTACTGCTTCAGATTATCTTTTAACTTTTTAGTTTCTATGAGCTACAGCTTCTCACTGAGTCAGCAGGTCTAGTCTAAGAATTTTAATTTATTTCCAAATTTGTAGACATAGCCAATGAGGTGCCATTATTAAGAATTTGGTTGGTAAGTAAAACGCTAGTGAACCACTTTATGTATTCATATTTAGTAAGCTGTTTAATTGAACACTTACAGCATAAATTAGGAATAGGATTTCAGAACTGACAGGAATTTAAAAATTACCTTTTAACTCCTTAGAGATCTCTTTCTAGATCATAAAGCTAATTAGCAGTAAGCCTAGACAAAAATCTCCTGGTTTCTGATGCTTGAGAGTCATTTATATGCCTTAGGAAGTTCTGCTAACAATTGGGCTTTGATCAAAAATGTACATAATAGTTTTAACTCCTATTATTTTGGGTGATACAGTAGGTATGATTTATAATGAGAACACTCAACTCTAGAGAGCTTCAGTAACTTGGCCACAGCCATAGACCAATTAAGTCTAATATTTTGTCTAAAATTTTAATCTAGGATCTCCTTGTTTCCTGCTTTTCAAAATGCAATGCACTGCTTTACTACAGAAAACGGTGTCACAGAGATAAACACAAAGATACTAACCACAGGCACAGTATTGAAAAAAGAGAAAGATCCAGAAAATATTTTATAGGAATTATATTATCGTATAACATATGTAATAAAGCATTATTTTAAGTAGCTAAATTCAAGCAAGTTTTCTCTTACTTGTCTTCTCAGCAAGAGAATCCTCTGAAGGAAAAGACTTTTTATCAACTTTATATTCCTTTGAAGAAACTCTGTCACCTGATGAGTCCTGAAAATACACAGAAAAAGGAAACAAATCTGTAATTTTAACTGTTTTCTAGTGAATGAATCCCAGCAGATCTGTTTCTAAAACAAAACATTTGGTTTATTTTGAATTACATTTCATAATGTGATTTTAAATCAATTTTCAAATGATTTTTAAGAAAATTTCCCCTGTATTCACTTAGTGTACATCACCTTTTAAAAGCCAGAGTACAAATGCTGTAATCTGTCATCCTCTCAAAAATGTATACTTCCTGATAAAGATGGTAGAATGATTACAGACCATCACTTCCATAATGAAATGAACAAAAAACATTAGTAAAAATGGCAAAAATTTCCTCAGCAGCCACTAAACTGGAAAAGGACCACTTTTTGCCATAAACTTTAAAAACGAGCAGTTAAGGAAAGAACAACATTCTGGAGTCACTAGAGTAGCAGGAATGTGGGAAAAGCAAAGTAGAAAAAATCCTGACAGATTTCCCTCATACCAATTTGGGAATTATTAGGGAATATACAGTTTGGGGAAAAAGGAAAAAACTCTTGGTTAAAGCAGAACTTCTACTCAACACTGTACTATCCCAATAGGGGTGGGATAACCCAAGCCTTTAACATTTTTCAGGGCTCCATGAGCTGAGGAAAGGGTATCTTCATAAAAATCAGATTCACCTTTAGCTAGCAAAGATGAATCCTAGACATGGTTACTTCGCAAAATCCTGAAAGCATAGCCCAGTTCTACAAATTTAAGATGCACAAAAGCCCAGCTTCCCATATTACTAAAAACTAACTCAACACCAATCCCCTCAAGTGAAGCTAAGAAAATGAAGACAGAAAAGGGTGTTACAGAGAATTCTTAATTCTCTGAATTACAGAGAATTACAGTGTTAATTCTCTGAATTACAGAGAATTCATCAGGTCACCATATCAAGGCTATACTAAATAGAATAATCATCAGGAAATGCATGGGGAACTATACACTCCTCCTTTGTTCTGCTGGATTGAGACAATGTTAGCTTGAGTTATGCCGCAAACTTTCAAAAAAACTTAATTTTCATATAGTCAAATGTACAGGTATAAAGCATAGTTTAATAAATTTTGATAAACCTTACTTTTGTAATCAAAATCCCTATCAAGACACAGAAGTGTTTTGTTGATATAAACAAAAATTTAGTAAAATTAGACTGTCATGGTTTAGCCAGCAAGAACATCTCATTTAATATACTTGGCCGTACTTGATAAACAGGAAAAAAAGAAACAAAAAACACGGTGAGAACTAAAAACTGAAATGCCTTACAAGGGCAGCAGGTAAGCAAAATTATCAAAATTAAACTGATCTAAATACATATACGTACACTAACTTAGAGAAATGAAGAGCCCGTATTTGTCAAATGGCATGAAACTCAGCCTGATATTCAGCTGATTGTTGCCATGTAGAAATGAAGGCTCAGCTTTCAATACTTCACGAGACACCAGAAATGGTTTTCTTGTATTTAAAAAATGTTGGCTCTAATTTTTAAATTATGTAGGCCTAACAAAACATTTATGGGTGAGATTTGGTTTCCTAGTCACCAATTTATAATCTTTGCCACTGAAGTTTGAAATTTAGGTGATTACCAGAGGTATGAATTGGGGTTGAATTTGAGAGAAGCTAGCGAGGACAATGATGAAAGCGGGTTAGGAAAGAAATGACTATAAGCCTATCATTTCTCCAGTTACAAGGGTCGTGATGAATATAAATAAGCCACTATAGACATGGAAGCCCTGACTTGGGAGACCTTTCTTAAGGTTGCTTCAGTGGCTCTCTGCCCCTAGCTGCCCCGCAAAACCCAACTTTTTTTTTTTTTTTTGATGCAGGTTATAGACAGGAGATCAGCAACAGAAGTTCCAGACCAGTATGGTCTAATACGGTAGCCACCAGCTGCATATACCTACTGAGAACTTAAAATGCAGCTGGGATAGGTGCTGTGGCTCACACCATAATCCCAGCAATTTGGGAGGGTGAGGCAGGTGAATTACTACATCCCAGTAGTTTCAGATCAGTCTGGCCAATATGACGAAACCCCGGTCTCTACAAAAAATACAAGAATTAGCCAGGTGAGGTAGTGTGTACCTATAGTACCAGCTACGTGGGAGGCTGAGGTAGAAGGATTACTTGAGCCCAGAAGGTTAAAGCTGTAGTGAGCAGGGTTTGTGCCTGGGTCACAAAGAATGACCCTGTCTCAATAAATAAACCACCTATAATAACTAAACACTATGCTATCTGGCTTTATAAAAGCAGTTCAGAAAATAAAATTGTATTCAACTATAAGATTTATACAGGTTTTGTTATATAACCTTTTTTAAAACAACGTATTTAGCTTTCTTTACCTTTATTAATTTCTCTTGATTTTTACTCCTTGCATTCAGCAGCTCAGTGTTCAATTTCTCTTCTAGGAACAAGAACTTTGGCACTTGCTTTGTCTCAAGTGTTTTTTTTCCACTGACACTCCCTACATCAGACTCTTCAATCAATTCTGATTTATTCTTTTGGGTGAGTCCCAGTGATGGCTCATTTTCCATGGACCATTTTCTAAGAGAGGATTTTTTTCTACTAACAAAAAATGCTGCTCCACCCTGAAGTGTAACCTGTGGTTTTATTTTTTGGCTTAGAACCCGAGGAGCATTGGGATTATTTTCAGCTGAATAACAATTATTCTCTTTCTCCACAACTGGCTTACAGACTACTTGATTTTGCTTGGAATTTTTAGAATTCCTTGATACAGGCTTGATGTGTCTATACCTTGGTTGATACTTAGCAGTTAAACTCTTCTGTGGCTTTTTGTTGTTCTTCTTGGGGCAGACTGGTTTTCTCTGCATTTTTTCTGTTACGATGGGAAAAGATTTATCTTCACCATTATTTTTTAGGTAAGTAGATCTACTCTCTTTTATCAGCTTCCTCTCCAGCGGATTGAGGTACCATTTATTTTGGTTGTAAAAAGATACAGTGGACACAGCAGATTTAAATGGTGAGCCTTGATTTCCTGATGGCAGTCTATTTATTTCAGATGTTTTGAGTGCACTTAAAACAAAATGCCCTTGTTGAGAGGAATGCAGGTTTTCTTCATTTTTATCACTGTTTTGATAAAAACAGTGCTTTTTATTAGGTGATGGAAACAGATTTTCAGTGAAGAGCAAAAGGCTATAAAAAGAAACAAAGTCCATTGATAAGATTATTTTGCATCAAAATTTACATAAATTTACTACTAAGTAATAAGCTCTACTTATAGTTCTTATTAAAGACAACACATGCCCTCCCCAACATACATACAATTTTCCATTAGTTTAACAGAATTCTCAAATTCTATCAAGGAAAACATTCAAGTATCTTCCCAAGGAGCCCAATAATGTTCATGAAAACAAATACCACATACAAAGAAGCTTTGATAGACATATATATGCATATGTGTTTTAATTTTTTTAAGACAGAGTCTCACTCCATCACTCAGGCTGGAGTGCAATGGTGTGGTCTCAGTTCATTGCAACCTCTGCCTTCCCAGGTTTAAGGGAGTCTCTCGCCCTCAGCCTCCCGAGGAGCTGGGAGCACAGGCACATGACAGCACATCCGGCTAATTTTCGTATTTTTAGTAGAGATGGGATTTCACTGTGTAGGCCAGGCTGGTCTCAAATTCCTGACCTCGTGATCCACCCACCTTGGCCTCCCAAAGTGCTAGGATTACAGGGGTGAGGCACCACGCCCAGCTGCGTGTTTCAAAATCTATTTGTTAGTCGTATATAAATTATAGCTCATATATTTTGCTCTATTGGCCACACGTTCCCTATAATAATTGTCTGTAATAAACTGACCCCTTGGGGCTTTTCCTGAGTAGAGTAATATCCAAGTGCACAGACTTTCTAGAATTGTTTACAGACAAGCATCTACTGTATACAGAACACTGTACACTATTACAGGGGAATAAAAAGGAACAAGGTAATAACCGATCTCTGGTATACTTCCTAGCCATAGAAAATAGCTTTCTTCAATGTGCTGCTTCTGTCAAAAGAAAAAACTGATTCCCTTGAAAAGGACTAATTCATTATGAAAACTTATTTCCAAACTAGAATTCAAATATAGGTTATCACTGTAGCCACAAGAGGTAGGCTAGTGGAAGAACGAAAATTTTAGAAAATAGAACAAGAGAGACAAGAAAGTGGATTTTTCTTTAAGAATTTCTATTCATAGGCTTAGATTCATTCACCTGTCACGGTTCAAAAAATCCTTCTTTCTCTTCCTTGGAGTAAGAGCTGCCATCTTCTTTATTGAATTCCTAAAAGAAATGACAATTTTACCAAATTCATCAAAGCATTAAACATCGCTTTATCAAAATTACACTTTGAAAGTCTGAAAAACTTCCAGATGGGTGATGGTCTATACAGATACAGGAAAAGCGTTTTTTTAAAAAAGCAACTTTCTGTAATAAAAATTTAAACCATGTTTTAAGAAGAGAGAGAGAAAACGCTGGGCAAATAAGAACAGAAAATAAAAGTAGGAATCATATCTGTGTTTCAAGCTGGAAAACCATCCCAGCATGGAGGAAACAGTTTGTACCCTCATTCAGGGCAGGCTTTCCCCTTTGATGAGTCTAATTCACACCAAGTGAACTGACACTGCTCTGCTCCCACCCCTCCCGGGTTACACGCGCTTGTTCTCTGCCTCCATGGCACCTTACGTTTCCCTAATAGTCCACTTAAGGCATTTTCTTCTTGCTTCCCCGTCTCAACAGCCTGTGCGTTCAATGAAGGCAGAGACCGTTTGTCACTTTTCATCAGAGCCCATCGAGAACAGCTGTGCCCCTGTCCTAGCCGGGGAGCCGAGAGCAAGCCGTTTGCTTCCCTTTTTATAAAAATCTCTTAAAGTCGTGGGGCTGCTGAAAACATGCCAGACGGCACGAGCAGGCGGCCGTGTGGCTCGTCAGAGCTCATTTCCTTCCCCTTCCCTGGGGTCAGGGAAATGCCCCGAAAGCAGCACACAAGCCTTATTTCAAAGCTCTTAATAAATGAACACACGGAAGGGCCAGGGGCTCTGGGAATTCAGGTCGAGCTGTGGCTTAAGGGAGGACACTTCTGGCGCTAAGCGAGGAAAGGGAGGCGAGGAAAGCGTCCCGGCCCTGAACCCTGTCACGGCCAAATCAAAAACAACAAACCGAAAACAAGGAAACGCCGGCGTTGGAAGATGGAACCCCCGCGCCTGTGAGCGCGGACAACGCGTCAGTGGCCTCTTCGCTCTCGGGCCCGCGGACCTGCAGCGCGCGGAGCAAAAGCTCTTTTCCCTTGAGATTCGCCCCCACGTTCCACAGGGTCTCCCGCCCGCCTCAGCCCTCCACAGCCCCGCCTTGGCCTACTCCAGAGGTTATATTACCTGCACCTCAGAGCTGGGCGAGCTCTCCTCAGCCGACTCAGCGGCTCTCTGAGCGGCTTCAAATTATCGCGCGCCAGGCTAGGAGGAAGCCGCTGCGCTCCGATTGGCCACGGCTCAGCGCTTCCAGGGGCTGGCTCGGTGATTGGTGGAGCGCCCGCTCTTACCCCGCCCACCCTGGTGGCTGTTTCCAAGATTCTCGCGCCTAGGGGAGGTGAAAAGTTCTGAGGGAAACCACGCCTCCCACAATCCCCCGCAACAACGCCAGGCTTCGTTCCCGGGCCCTTGTATAGGTGCATTCTGGGAATTGTAGTTCTCGGCCCATTGAAATCGAGGTACATTCTGGGGTCACTTGGGGTAAGAAGGTTTTGTAAAAATGGCCTCTCCAAGATTCTTGATGCACTTACTTTTCACATTTGAAGCTTGATTGTTAGTTTCACTTTTTTTTGTTAATAACTTTAGGTTTCTATTCGCTATTTTATTTTTCAAATTAAAATATAAATCTTAACACCTGCTGTGTGCCAGGCATTTTTGGATGCCTTACATGTTTTGTTTCATTTACTCCTCACCGCAATCCGTGAGGTATTAATATCTATTGACATTACCATTTTACAAATAATACAACTGAGAGCCTCAAAACAATTACTGTTTATAGAACAGAGTTAAATTCTTACTTTGGAAAACCAGAACGTTCCTAAAACGGTTATTGTTAGCTGTTGTTATTTGTGTCACCAGCTCCTGGTACAGTGTCTCTGGCATATGTTTAGTTTCAAATAAATTTAGAGTTTTATTTCTTCAAATTTAATTTTCACAAATTTGCATGTCATTCTTGAGCAGGGGCCATGTTAATGTTCTCTGTATCATTCCAATTTTAGTATATGTGCTGTCGAAGCGAGTACCTAAATAAATTTCGTTAAGTGACGCACTCAATTTCATAGAATGAAGTCAGTGAGAGTGATGTGTCAGTTTAAAAGAAAAGGCTGAGGCAAAAATATAGAGTTTGCTTGAGTTAAAGTGGGGACAGCTGCCCAGGAGATTTCCACCCCTCCCCGCCTTGGATAAGAGCTCTGTCCCGGCCGGGCGCGGTGGCTCACGCCTGTAATTCCAGCACTTTGGGAGGCCGAGGTGGGCATATCACCTGAGGTTTGGAGTTCGAGACCAGCCTGGCCAACATGGAGAAACCCAATATATTAAAAAAAAAAAAAAAAAAAAAAAGACAGAGCTCTGTCCGGCCTTTGCTACAAGCAGGTTTTTAAAGACGAAAAAGGGGGACAGGAAGTGAAGCTGATACAAAACTGTCAAGTATTCTCATTGATTTTTAGGAACTACATGGATCAGTGATTGGCTAGAGAGTGTTAAGCTATAGGGTGTGGTTCATAGTGTCTTGTGTGGCACTGTTTCGTAGATAGCTACTTGTGGCAAAAGTAAGTAGTTTCAAGAGATGAACACATGGTTCAAGGGTGAAGTGGAACGTGATGGGTCTCATTTTAATGCCTCTCCAGACCTGGTAATGTAAAGAGACTCACATTCCTCAGATAAAAGTGCTTTCTCAAGAGAAATAATCAGGGCAAAGCCAAGTGCTGTAGGAGCTTACATGAGTATGATTCTTCCCACTTTACAGCAGGAGAACCTCTGAGGTTCAGAGATTTGGTATGGCAGGCCTTCGATTTAAGCCAGAACAAAGTCCAGTCCTCAAGAGGCATACTGTCCTGGTGAATATCAGGAACATGCTTGTGTGCTATGTTCTAAACTCTTGGACCCCGTTAACTTCTTTAACCCTAAAAAATATCCTGTGAGTTCGCTGCTCTAGTACCATCTTCATTCCACTCATTAAGGAAAGTGAAGCGCAGATAGGTTAACCAAGGTGTCCAAGATGCGCAGCCTCTTTCCCTCAATCCACAAATCACTGAACCCGACTCCTTGCCAATACCCTTCGCCTCGCCAGGACTAACAGTGGCGCCCACGACCGGGGTTGTGACGCCACCCGACGTCCTCCGGAAGTGCACAGAGGAGTTCCGGGGACCAGGCGACCGCCGCGCGACTGGCGTCCTGAGCTTCCTGAGTTGCGCGCCGCTGCTCCGCGGTGGCGTCGCCGCACGGCAGCCGAGATCATGGTGTTCTACTTCACCAGCAGCAGCGGTGAGTGGGCGCCGCGTCCTCCCCGGGCCCTGCCGGACAGCGGGCTCCGATGCGGGGATCCCCAGTCCGCCGCGGCGCCCGAACCTCGCCCTGAAACGCCTCCTCGATGCCAGTGCCTCTTCCCGCGGCCGCTCGGTTCTTCGGCGCGTCTGTCCCTCTCACGGCTGCAGGGTTTCCCCTGGCGTCCCCTCGTCACGGCGTGGGGGCCGCGGAGGGGCGATGCCACTGCTATGTTTGTATCCGGGAGTTCTCGTCCGCCAGTCGGAAAGACGCCCTGTTACTCCCTGGAACTGGGCAGAGCCTGTGGGCTTCTCCACACACCTTATCCCAAGTCTGCCCCCCACCTTCCGTCTGCGGCTTTTATCCTGGCTGCACGCTGGCAATTTTGGCCCGTGAGAAAGGAGACACCGCCAGCAACTTTTTCTTAAGGGAAGTGCGCCTTACCCTTTCAGGAGGGGGTTGTAGGGTCTGGGACGCAACAGAAAGCAATAAAAAGACCCTGGAATGTCTACGCAGCCACTTCCTGGGCAGCTGATGTCCCAGATCTCGAAAGTGACCTGTGATAATACTTCTGACTTCATCTTTGGCAAATAAGGAAAGGGTGCCTTTCGTTCCCAGGATATGCGGTGTACCGACTTGGCTTTATTCTGTTCCTGTTATTCCCTTTTCCTAAAATCAACCCCCAGCTGATTCCCTTAAGACAGTTTTGGCCCATCTTTTCTTTCTTTCTTTCTTTTAAACACGGGGTTTCACCCTGTTGGTCAGGCTGGTCTTGAACTCCCGACGTCAGGTGGATTACAGGCGTGATCCGCCCGCCTTGGCCTCCAAAGTGCTTGGATTACAGGCGTGAGCCACCACGCCCAGCCAGGCCCGTCTTTTCTAAGATGCCTTTCCTGATCCTAGCTCCCACCCCAAGATTGCTTAGCTATTCCTTTTCTGGGACCCACTTAACGTTCCAAGTATGCCTTTGGGATTGCACTTATCACGTGGTATTAAATGGTGTCTGCTTGAGCTAGAGTGTAAGCCCCTTGAGGGCGTGGACAGGATCTCTTTACAGTACTCCCTACTTGCCCTGGGGGTTTCACTTTCTGTGGTCATATCATAACAAGAAGAAAAAGGGTGAGTACAGTACAATAAGATATTTTGACAGAGCAAGCCAGAGCGAGCGACAAAGAACAGATACACGTAACTTATCTTACATTATACTGTTATAATTGTTCTATTTTATTATTAGTTGTTGTCAATAATCTCTAACTCCACCGAACTGATATCATAGGTATATATATGTATAGGAAAAACTAGTAGTCATGCATCCCTCAATGATAAGAATACGTTCTGAGAAATTCTTCATTAGGTGGTTTCATTGTTGTAGCAATACCGTAGAGTATACTTAAACCTGTGGTCCAGCCTACTGCAAATGTAGGCTGTGCGGTATACCGTGTTGCTGCTAGGCTACAAACCTGTCCAGCACGTTGCTGTACTGAATGTTGTAGGCAATTGTAAAGCAATAGTATTTACGTATTTAAATGGGTCTCAACATAGAACAAGTAATGAGTTGCACCACAGTGTCACGATGGCTACCAGGCCATCAGGCGAAAGTGATCGAAAATTTTCAGCTCCGTTATAATGTAATGGGACCACCATAGTATGCGTGGTTTGTTGTTGACCAAAGCATCATTATGTGGCAAGTACCTTTAAGTACAGAATTCGGTACTGTCCTTGGTTTCAGGCATCTACTGGAGATCTTGGAAGGCATCCCCCCAGATAAGAGGGGGCTACTGTACTTGTTTCCCTAACTTAATGATGGGCTAATAGTTCTCAATAAATGCTTGTTGAATAAATGAATGGCATTTTTTGACTTACTCATAGCGCTTTCTATTCTACTGCTACTCTGTATGCTTGCTTGTTAAAGGTGAGGTTTGCTGGAGTGCAATGGTGTAACCTCGGCTCACCGCAACCTCCACCTCCTGGGTTTAAGCGATTCTCCTGCCTTAGCCTTCCAAGTAGCTGGAATTACAGGTATGGGAATTACAGGTATGCGCTACCATGCCTGGCTAATTTTGTATTTTTTTTTTTAGTAGAGGCAGGGTTTCTCCATGTTGGTCAGGCTGGTCTCAAACTCCTGATCTCAGGTGATCTGCCCGCCTTGGCCTTCCATAGTGCTGGGATTACAGGTGTGACCCATTGCGCCCAGCCTAAAGGTGAGATTTAGTTTAGTTTGTTTTTTTATTTTTGAGACTGAGTCTTGCTTTGTTGCCCAGCCTGGAGTGCAGTGGTACGATCTTCGCTCACTGCAACCTCCGCCTCGTGGGTTCAAGTGATTGTTGTGCTTCAGCTGGGATTACAGGTGCCAGCCAACATGCCTGGCTAATTTTTTATTTTTAGTAAGGCAAGATTTCATTATGTTGCCCAGGCTGGTCTTGAACGCCTAAGCTTAAGTGATCTGCCCACCTCGACCTCCCAAAGTGCTAGAATTACAACAGGTGAGGTTTTTTTGTGTGTGTGGTTGTTGTTTTGTTTTGTTTTTTTTTTTTGAGATGAAGTCTGTCACCCAGGCTAGAGTACAGTGGTGTGATCTCAGCTCACTGCATTTTCTACCTCCTGGATTCAAGCAGTTCTCCTGCCTCAGTCTCCTAACTGGCTGGGATTACAGGCACACGCCACCATGCCCAGCTAATTTTTGTATTCTGTTAGTAGAGACTGGGTTTCACCATGTTGGGCAGACTCATCTTGAACCCCTGACCTCAAGTGATCTGCCCGCCTTGGCCTCCCAAAGTGCTGGGATTAAAGACATGAATCACCACGCCCAGCCACAAGGTGAGATTTAAGTGAAAGTAGTTCCACATTCTCTGTGTGGATTTCAATAAGGTGATAACTTTCTCTTTGGAAATAAGAAGACTGAGGCCCAGGGAAGTTGTAACTCACAGACCACAGTCTTACTCCTTCGTCACACTGATATCTCCTTATTTTTCTCAGTAGTTCAGGCTTCCACAGTGTGTGCCATCAGCTATTTCTCTGCCTCTGTACATGTGGTTTGTTTTACCCATATTATTAAAATTATTAGACAAAATTCAAAACCCAACTTCGAAATCAGTGACTCTAAGTCCTGAATGTGGTAGAGAGCCCATTAGAATTTGCAACACACCCGGAATACATATAATATTGGCTGAAAAAAACTATGAAAAATAAAACTTTGGTAAACAAGGGAACTTTGTTGTGGGGTTTTGTTTTGTTTTCTTTCTTTCTTTTTTTTTTAATCTTGAAGGCAAAAGTATAGGACTGGACTGAGGATCCCATTGAGCTGTAACCCTGAGAAAGCAGGAAAGTAGTCAAGTAGTCATTGGTAGCGATGGTAGACTTTTTCTTTTGGGGCCAGATAGCAAATATTTTAGGCGTTGTGAGTCACCTACAACGTCAATAGCTTATTCTTTGTTTTGCTTTTTTTTTTTCCAACCCTTTGAAAACGTAAAAACCATTCTTAGCTCGAGGACTATCCAAAAACTTGTGGTAGGCTGGATCTGGATCATGAGCCATGGGTTGCCAACCCCTAATCTAAGCATTGACTCTTGTTTTTCACATGAAACAATTTTGTTGGTGATGAAGTTACTAATTGTTTTTTATTTTTATTTTATCTTAGTGAATTCATCTGTCTACACTATTTACATGGGAAAGGATAAATATGAAAGTAAGTTGTCAAAAGCATTTGGTTTTGAAATTTTCAGCAGGTAAGTGCTGCCTCACTCACCACCTTCCATGCCCCTACCCAGTTTGTTGGTTCTGAGTTTTTACCTACTTTGATAAACTAGCTTTTGAGAAACAAAACAAGCTCACCCAGTATAAGGAACTCCAAAGGATTAACTTTCCTAGAATATCATTATATCAAATAATATTTGAACTAATTGGTTTATCTGTTGCTGATTGGAAACTTTATATGAAGTATTTTGTTGTTCTTTGACTTAGGGTAATATAAATCAGAGATTAACCTTTGCTAATTTACTTCAAATAAAAAAAATCTTCTGTGGTTTGAACTTTGAAGAGATCATTTTCTGTCCATCTATTTTTTTTTTTCTTTTTTGAGAGGGAATCTCGCTGTGTCGCCCAGGCTGCAGTGTGGTGGTGCCATCTCTGCTCACTGCAACTCCGCCTCCTGGGTTCAAGTGATTCTCTCACCTCAGCCTCCCGAGTAGCTGGGACTACAGGCACGTGCCACCACACCTGACTAATGTTTGTATTTTTACTATAGATGGAGTTTTGCCATGTTGGCCAGGCTGGTCTTAATCTCCTGACCTCAGGTGATCCACTCGCCTCAGCCTCCCAAAGTGCTGGGATTACAGGTGTGAGCCACCACGCCCCCCTCCATCTATTTTTTACAACCATTTTTAAATATTTAAATTAGTGAAATTCGTGAAAACATATCTACTGGGGTTTTTTAGGCTGAAGACGCTCTTTGTGAGTTAAGAAATACTAGTTTTTTTCAAACTTTGTTGACCACTCTTCTTAGTATGAAGTAATTGTATTTTGATGTACACATTCACATTGCCAAAACAAAAACCTACAGAAATTACTCATACTACTTGCTATTCCCTCTTTTTACTATCTCTGCTTTATTTCATTTTTGAAAGCTAGTCTCAATCTGCTAAATACATTTTTTTTGGCCCACTAATAAATAAATTTGGACTAAAGTTTAAAAGAAGAAGAGTACTTTTTTCATTATAATAAAATTATGACATTAACTTAGGGTATGACTTAATGGTGAAGCAGTCTGCAGCATAGTAATACTTGAGTTTCATATTTTTCCTAACCCGTAAATCGTCGTAAGATTGATTGTTAAAGCATTTTTCTTACATAGCTGAGGAGGTGCTGCTCTCTCCCTATGTCATGGTGAACAGTAAGGCGGAGTAGCAGGAGTCATGGTTATCTATAGTCATTCCAAATCCAAATCTCTTTTTCTTCGTACCATATCAAGAGTGGGACCCCGAGACTTAGATCACTGAGAAGCACTAAAGCAGAGCTGCCACATATGCTTGTGCAAGCTTGGACTGTGCAGCTCGGGGAGGGGGTGTGAAGAGCTGCCTTGATTCTGGTTCACACGGATGAGTTAGCAGTGGTGCCAACCTCAAGCAGCTGTGCCAGTGGCATTCCCACTGTGTCTCTTTTGTCCTTCTCTGTTCATTTACTGTTTGCTGGGGGCTTCTTTGTGTGGGACCATGTTCCAGGCTGTGTGAGGTGTTCCAGGAGGAAGATTTAGTTTGAGCTTTCACAGCCTTCAGGTGGACTCACACACAAAAATAAGTATGGCTCAATTTTTGTTGTGAACCTACTCTAAAAAGTAAAGTGTATTTTTAAAAATTGCAGACAAAATGAAGTAATATGAATATGAAGTAACGAGTAATGTGAATAGTAAATGCTGTCAAAGTAAACAGATCAGAGATAGTAAACGTGATTGAAAGCTGAGAAGGCTTTGTGGAGGAGTCAGTTAGGATGGACTAGATTGTGGAATCCTTTAAATGTCTGTTGTAGGAATACATAGATACAAATCTAGATACAGAATCTATGTCACAGATGTAAATTTAGATGATATTTTTAGAGCCCTCTAGAGGGGCATTTTGCTGTCATTAAAACTTACGTAGAAAGAAATGTAAGAGGCCAGGCATGGTGGCTCCTGCTTGTAATCCCAGCACTTTGACAGGCTGAGGCGGGAGGATCACTTGAGCCCAGGAGTTCAAGACATGCTTGAGCAACATAGGGAGACCCTGTCTCTGCAAGAAACAATAATAAAGGAAAATATTAGTTGGGCGTAGTGGCACACACCGCTTGTCCTAGCTACTCAAGAGGGTGAGGCAGGAAGATCGCTTGAGCCTGGGAGGGAGGCTGCAGTGAGCCGTGATCACACCACTGCATTCCAGCTTGAGTGACAGAGCGAGAGCCTGTTTTCTGAAATAAATGAATGAATGTCTGTTATGTATGTGTGGAACACTTTTTCCCTAGGAACCTTAGAGTCATTTGGACGTATCAACTTTTCCTAGGCTGTCTTGTAAGAACGGATGTTACTTTTCTAAATCACCCCATTGTCTGGCATTCCTAGCACATTGCACTTATTTCTAATAGTCTTGATGACTTCTGACCAAGAACTTCATAGAACCATCAATTTAAATGGAATATTTACTTTCACTGAAAAGCTTTCAGGTCTGTTCTTTTTGTCGGCCAACAGGTGTCATCAGGGAGCCAAACTTTGCCTGACTGAGGGAAAGAGATTTTTAAATTTCCCTTTCCTTTTTCTGGTTACCTTTTGGCTATTTGCTCAGTCCTGCTTAAACCATTAGAAAGCCTTTTGGAAAACTGATGGTGGCTACAGTTGCTAAGAATGCCCTCACCCAAGATATGTCTTCCTTTTGCTTTTCCTTTTCTGGACAATAAATACCCCATTCAAATTATATAGACCATACTTTCTTGGGTACATTTTAAATCATCACATATGAATTGTTTACTTTTTTTTTTTTTTGAGACAGAGTCTCACTCTATCGCCCAGGCTGGAGTGCAATGGTGCAATTTCAGCTCACTGCAACGTCCACCTCCTGGGTTCAAGGAATTCTCCCACCTCAGCCTGCTGAGTAGCTAGGGCTACTGGTGCGTGCTACCATGCCTGGCTAATTTTTATAATTTTAGTGGAGACAGATGGGGTTTCAACATGTTGGCCAGGCTGGTCTCAAACTCCTGACCTCAGGTGATCCACGTGCCTCAGCCTCCCAAAGTGCTGGAATTACAGGTGTGAGCCACTGTGCCCAGCCTTGTTTACAATTTTTAAACTGGCGTTTTATACTTAAATACTTATGTATTAAATAGAATTATTACTAATTATTAATATGGCTATAAGAAATATTGATATAACCTTTTTGTAGTAATATATATTAGCCTTAAAAAATGTGCATTCACTTTGAGCTAACACTTTAGCTTTTAGAAATATACCTTAAGGAAATAATCAGAAACATGGACAACTTTATTTTAAAAAATTTATTGAAGCATTTATAATTAGAAACGACCCAAGGGCCAGTAATAGAAAAGTTTATTCATATGATATAATTAGGTAGTCATTGTTTCCAAAGAACTTTCTTCATTTTTATTTTCATCTAACAAATACATAGTTTAAAAAGTCAAGTAGTAATAGAATGCTTAGAATTAAAAACCATGTTCCACCCCCCCACCCCCCGACCTCCCCAGACAATTACTTTCCACCCTGTTAGCTGTTTCTTCTGGTATTTTATTTCTATATGTGATGGAATTTTAGATGAATTTAAATTTCTTTTTGTACTTCTGATGTTCGTTTTGCTTTAAATTTTCTTTAATTTTATAACCAAGTTATTTTTTCTTAAAGAAGTAAAATATATATTGTTTTAAAGTTGCAGCAAGATCATTTTAACATTTAAGTATTAAGTGAATTGATCTTCTAAAACACCTAATATCTTGCCTGCTTTGTTTTGTCAGTGTTAGTTTTATTATCTTCATGTAGAAATAATATCTTTGAGCTTTAGATTAGAAGCATTATATAAATATAAAAATTGTAAAGTTTATATTGTTTAATTGTGAAAATTATTTTTATTTTTCTGTATTTTCAGGCATCAAGGCCTCTGAATTACTCTTCTTCATTGCGGGGAGAGAAATTTGTGGGAGGAGATAACATTTCTCCCATTCTCTTAACTTATAAACCCTGGGGTATCTTCATTTGACAATTTTTCCTTCTTTGTTTTCTGCTATCTCATTGCAGATGAAGATCTGATCAAGCATGGCTGGCCTGAAGATGTCTGGTAAGTAACAGTTTTGGTTCTGCCCTCTGTGGATCATCATTTCCTTTCCTAGACTTGGCCGAGCACCCAACTCCTGTGATTAAACTGGAATCATGCTTTGTACTGTGGTTTATGGGTCTTCAGGAGTAAACAGCTGACTGCCAGTTCCCTTCATTTCTAGTTACTTTGCAAGTTGGAAATGATGTTTTTGGGTTTGATCTCAGGCTTGAGAGCAAAGGCCTCTAGGACACAAACCTTCTTTTTCCTCCTTTCATCTTGACGCCATAGTAAGTTACTGAGACGACACCTCACTTAAATATTCAGGCCACTGCTCTTGTGGAAAAATGAAGACATCCCAAGAAGCAAGGAAGAAATTAGATACAAGCATCCATGCAGTTGGAATAGATGGAGGTTCTGACAAGTCCAGCTTTAAAGGAAACACACTTGTTCCTCTTTGTCTTCTAAACTCCCTGATGAGTTTAGCTCTGACTTGATCAGACCCCAATGCCTCCTTTCTAAAACAATTTCTGGGAAGTGTTTTAAATAATAAGATATACTTTCCTAGTCTCCCTTTGAGATAATTTATTTTGCTCACAAAACCCAGTCCAAAAATAAATAAATAAATAAATAAATAAAAATAAACAAAAAGACTTCATTAAAGCTGAATTTTTTTCTTTGTCTTGGAACATCATACAGACTTCTGCCATTCAGACCTGAGGCCTTTTAGGAATACATGGACTTCTGTCTTATAACACTCCCACACCCAGTTCACTTTCTTTTCTTTATTTTCGGTTTCCACCACTGATTCTGACCCTAGTAATGTCTCTCCTGGAGCACAGTCCTGCCTATGGAGTGGGATATCATGTTCCTGACTCCTCATACCTCCTACTAAATGCTATCCCTGAAGAGAAAGGCACCTGGATTCCGTTGACATAATTATGATAGTGATAGTGAACATCTATCAAGCGCTTAACTATATACCAAATACTACTAAGTATTTACGTCCGTTAATACATTCAATTTCACAACAACCCTGTGAAATAAGTATTAATATTATGCCCGTCTTTCCAGATGAGCAAATTAAGGTGAAGAGAAACTGAACGGGTCTGCTATGTCTGCTACTGGCTCCAGCTCTGGTTCTCAGTCACTGCTTCTCTCTTCCTCCAGGCTGCTACTCTTTTGGCTTCAACTTTTTTCTCCCAGGCTGTTGCTGCTGCTCTCTCTGGACTTCTTTTCTCCAAATGTGGACACAGACCCTTCACTTAATTCCCTCTAGTGACAGAGTTGAAGCTACTGCTTTTTATAAGAGTTAATTGAATTTTCGATAAAATATACAACATTGAGCATTCAGTGGAGGAAATATTGCACAGAGAGCATACTCAAGCTACCCTTAAATGTGGCTATATTCAGAATCCCCAGGCATATCTGCAGGAGCTCTCTGAAGGGCCACCTCTGTTGCTGCAGCCTACCCCATTATGAAGGGGCTAGTTCATAACCCCAGTGGAAATCACCTCCTGCCTGTCCAGCCTCTTTGAAGTCCACACTCAGAAACCAAGAAGAGCTAGGAACAAAGGAATTTCTTTCTTTTTTTCTTTTTTTTTTTTGAGATGGAGTTTTGCTCTTGTCACCTAGACTGGAGTGCAATGGCATGATCTCAGCTCATTGCAACCTCCACCTCCCGAGTTCAAGTGATTCTCCTGCCTCAGCCTCCTGAGTAGCTGGGACTACATATAGGTGCCTGCCACCACACCTGGCTAATTTTTTGTATTTTTTTTTTTTTTTTTTTTTTGAGACAGAGTCTCACTCTGTCGCCCAGGCTGGAGTGCAGTGTCACAGTCTTGGCTCACTGACAGCTCCACTTCCTGGGTTCAAGCTCTTCTCCTGCCTCAGCCTCCTAAGTAGCTGGGATTACAGGCATGCATCACCATGCCCAGCTAATTTTTTTTTTTTTTTTTTTGAGGCAGAGTCTCACTCTGTCGCCCAAGCTAGAGTGTAGTGGCGTGATCTCAGCTCACTGCAACCTCTGCTTCCCTGGTTCAAGCAATTCTCCTGCCTCAGTCTCCTGAGTAGCCACAACTACAGGCACCCCCACCATGCCTGGCTAATTTTTTTGTATTTTTAGTAGAGATGGGGTTTCATCATGTTGGCCAGGCTGGTCTCAAACTCTTGACCTCAAGTGATCCGCCCGCCTCGGCCTCCTAAAGTGCTGGGATTACAGGCGTGAGCCACTGTGCCCAGCCCTAAATTTATCTTTAAATGAAGGAAAATAGAAATAGTGTGCATTTACTGTGTCCAAACCTCCTAATGATTAGATTTCCACAGGATCCACTTTAAGTAGATGGACAGCCCAGCTCCAGGGCCCTGAATCTGTATCCTCGGACAGTTGATGCTCATTTAGTGAAGTTTCTGGTCTCTGTATTCAGAGAAGGGTAACACAGATTCAGCAGGGTGAGGAAGATGACAAGGACAAGAGGCAACTATGGCTAGAATTTAAACTTCGAGTAAATATTTAGAAAGGTTTGAGAAGTTGTTTCTTTTTTAAAGAAACTTGCTCAAGATAATTTGTTTATAGAGCTGGATTTTAATTTTTCTCTTATGCTTTCATCCATTCGCCACTGCCCTTTGTAGAGGTGTGTCTATCACGTACAAACCCGAAATTGGTGTATATTGGTAAAGTTGGTGTATTTTGGCAGTTATATTCCTGTGTGTGTTTTGGTTCTTTCTCTACTTATGTATGAATGTCACTGAATATATATTATTATTTGGGTATTTCTTTTGACAAAATTCTCCATCAGAGACCTTTAAGAAAAATCAGAATACAATCTACTGTAAGTACTCAGGGAAGGAGATGTTGTAAATAGAGATATGGCTTAAAGCAAATAAAAGTTGGAATGTGAGAAGTAACTTCTCAGTTAACTTGGTTACTAGTGTGATATTTTCCTAAGATTCTGAAAGAGGATAATGAGATATGTAATTTTTAGATTTGCAAAAAGCACATGTATTTCTGGCTAGAAAATACCCAGCTGAAGGTGATAATTAGTATGAATCTCTCACATGGGAATGCAAATGAATAAGGGAACCATTTGGAGAAATATAAGTTAAATAAGATGTTACGTTCATTTCCGGCTATCAGTAATGATTAAGAGTAAAACCTAGAGTCATCATAGACTATGTGCCAGAAGAGCCTCAACTTTCTTGTATGCACAGTGAATAGCAAGATGACTAACCCCTTTAAAGAGGGCACTTTTATTTAGAATCATACAGTCTACACCTTGTACTAGGTGTGACTGTGACCATTTTTACCTCTATAACGTTCATCAGTGCTTAAGAAAATGGCTAGAGAAACATATAAGGGGATGTAATGGTGCCTCTTGAGGATTTTCTGAACACTCTTCAGTCTGTAAAGGTAAGGACCAAGGAAGCAGTGTGACTACTGTGTTAGTCTGTTCTTGCATTATTGTAAAGAAATACCTGAGACTGGTTAATTTGTAAAGAGGTTTAATTGCCTCATGGTTTGGCAGGCTGTACAGGAAGCATGGTGGCATCTGTTTCTGGGAGGCCTCAGGGAACTTTCAATCATGGCGGAAGGCAAAGGCAGAGCAGGGTGTGGGGCTACACACTTTTAAACGATGAGCTCTCGTGAGTACTCGTATCACAAGAACAGCACCAAGGGGATGGTGCTAAACTGTTCATGAAGGATCCACCCCCACGATCCAGTCATCCCCCACCAGGCCGCACTTCTATCAGTGGGAATTACAATTCAGCCTGAGATTTGGTGGGGATGCATCCAAACCACATCAACTAAAGTTAACAGAATCACGAAGTGACAATCATTGGTGAATTGAAAACATGAAAATCTCATATCCTGAATGTTGCATAGATTTTAAAAGGTCTAATAAAATTGATAGATGATAGAGCCATATGAAAGGTAAATTTAAGGGGTGGGGGACATTCTGAATGTTTTTAGGACAATGTCAATAAAGGGCAGTGCTCACCCAGGAGACATATATTAGTGTCACTGTCAGAACATAGGGCTGATGAACTGTTGGGCTGGTGACGTATTGGGTTACATTATTGAATTGTAACCCATTTAATGATGTGTTCTGCTTAGCATCTTTAGGCCTCACCTAACTCTTTCAGCTCTCTATTTGACATTCTCTTTGGCCTGTTTTGCTGTCACTGGAAATTTGGGATGTCGCAAATAAAACTGTCATCTTTTTCCTCAAAACTGTGGTTCTGCTAATATCCCAGGCTTGCAGCATTGGAGACTCACTGACTTCTTTCACTGCCACTCTTTCCACCTGAAATTCCTTTCCTTGGTTTTGCTCTAAGTCCTCTGCTTCAGGGAACTTTTAATCATGGCAGGGACCAGCCACATCTCACCGCTTCTTTTTTTATCATGAAGCCTTTGGTCACTGGTAGTTCTTTTTCTATCTTGAAAAATCACCCTTCTCAGCACAGTAAATATTTAGTATCTCTACTCATCTTGGCATTTACTCACTTACAGCTGCATTACTCAGTATTTCTCGTACCTCTTCATGGTGTTGGGGAGCCCTCTGGAGCTGGTGACTGTGCTTTATACTCCTCATGATGCTTCATACGTGGCAGGCACGGAGTCAAGACCTTTTAGAATAGAATGCTTTAAATGCCTTGTGCCCTGAGGAGATGATTGTCTTGTACCTCTTGCTAAAAGTGGTTTTCATTCTTTGTAGGTTTCATGTGGACAAACTCTCTTCGGCTCATGTATACCTTCGATTACATAAGGTAACTGAATTTAAACATGGATTCTTGACTTTCTCCTGATGATGCATCATATCTTGATCTTTTGCAATTAAATTATTTAAAGTAATAAGTCGGTATGCAAATCTAAAAGTTAACGAATGACGACATGTCTTCCCTCTGACCCAGAAAATCACTATGGAACATTCTAGGTGATTTTTGAGATGTAGGAGGCAGTGTACATATTTCCCAGCTAGACATACTGCTTGGTCCTACACTTCAGGTGTGCTATCTGCCATCTCTGCTTTCCTTCCCTTTCGATTCAGTTGATTCCCAGACTTTCTGTCTCCTCCAGTGGACATTATGTGTGGCTCATGTGATTCTCCTGCTTCAGTGAAGGCCACGTGGTATTTCCAGTTAGGGACTTCTTTAGGAAGTTTACAAAAACATACTAGTAATAAAAGAAAAAAGATTTAATGGCCCCTAGTAATATAGTACCACTATTTTTTCAATCTGTCTCTATTTGTATGTGTTATATAGTTGAATCATAGGGTATATATGCTTGTGAGTGTACTGCTTTCTTTCTGATAAACCTTTAACTTTGGAAAAATGTTAGATTTACAGAAAAGTGGCAGAAGTCATACAGAGTTCTCATCTACCCTTCACCTTGTTTCCCCCATCATTCACATCTTACATTACTATGGTAGATTTGTCAAGATGAAGAAACTAACCTTGGCACCTTGCTGTCGCCTGACTCTGGACTTTATTTGGATTCACCAGTTTTCTATAAATGCCCTCTTTTTGTTCTAGTAGTCAGTCTAGAGTACCATATTACATTTAGTTCTGTCTGCCTAGTCTCCTCTAGTCTGTGACAATTTCTCATTCTTTCTCTGTTTTTTATGACCTTGACAGTTTGAGAAGTACTGATCAGGTGTTTTGTAGAATATTGCTTAGTTTGCATTTATCTGACATTTTTTTCTCATGACTAGACGGGTTATGGGTTTAGGAAGAAGAATATCACGGAGGCTAAGTGCCTGTCTCATCACAGCATAGCGGGCACATGTGTTACCGCAACTTATCATTGATGATGTGAGCCTTGATTGCCTGACCAGGGTAGTGTTTGGGGGTTTCTCCACTGTAAGGTTGCTTTTCTCCCCCTTCCCATACTTATATTCGGAAGCAAGTCACTAAATCCAGCCCATACTCAAGTGGGTGGAGGATGGAATTAAGCACTACTTCCTGAAGAGGGGAGTGTCTATATACATTATTTGGAATTCTGGAAGTAATATTTGTCTCTTTCCCCGTATTTATTTATTCAGTCATTTATCTGCATCAGCCTAGACTCCTGTGTTTGTTTTATCCTTTGAGGGTGTTCTGGAATTGGGTTCTTTTACTCTGGTATCGTTGCAGCTTCAGCTGGAGCTCTTTCAGCTGGCTGCCATGTCTTCTGACATGCTCCCATCCTTCTGTTCTTGGAGCAGCACATCCTTAGTTTCTGGCACTGCAGAGAGCTCCAGGCTCGTCTTGTATTTTTCCTTTCCCAGCTCTAGAACCGGGCGTTTCACCAGGGAACCCTGGTTCCTTTCATTGGTAATGGTGTTTCAAAAGCAAGATCTAAACAGATCCTTTTGTAGTTTATGAGTGTGATGATTGTCTGCTCATGTGCGTGTGTGAGATGTGCCACCCTTGAACCTTGTCATGTTTTACGTGAAAAAATTTAAAAAGATCTGGGCTCTGGGTATGCCTGTTACCACTAGAGTGTCATTGCTTTTTGGTCCTCTCAGCTTACAGAGAAGGAAAGAGATGTACGTATACTAACCCATGTATATGCACATAGCTGTAACTGTTTCTGTGTCTCTCCATCTGTTTTTATATTAAGCTAAACATGAGGTCATGGGGATGGCTCTGTCATCCATTGCTACAAGTTGTCTTTTTGCCTTAAACCATTTCTAGTCAAAACACTGTTTTCCATGCTAAGACTTTGGTGGCTAAGCCAGGAGGATTGCTTGACCCCAGGAGTTCAAGACCAGCCTGGGCAACATAGGGAGACCCTGTTGCTACAAAAATTTTTTAAAAATGTGGCTGGTTGTGGGTTGCCCACCTGTGGTCCCAGCTACTCGGGAGGCTGAGGTAGGAGGCTTGCTTGAGCCCAGGAGACTGAGGCTTTAGTGAGCCATGATCACACCACTGCACTCCAGCCTGGGCAACAGAGCAAGACCCTGTCTCAAGAACAACAAAACAACAACAAAAACACATCATTTTTCAAAGTTAGCTGAAAGCTACTTTTTTCCCCACCCCTTTCAGTGATGAGATGTCTTATGTTCGTAATACAGTTAAATTCTTTTGTCCACATTCCATCTTGACATCCCCTGGTTGATTGGATTACTCTTTTTTTTTTTTTGAGACACTCTTGCTCTGTCAGCAGGCACCAGGCTATAGTGCAGTGGCGTGATCTTGGCTCACTGCAACCTCCACCTCCCAGGTTCAAGCAATTCTCCTGCCTCAGCCTCCCGAGTAGCTGGGACTACAGGCGTGCGCCACCACGCCCAGCTAATTTTTGTATTTTTTAGTAGAGTAGGGGTTTCACCATGTTGGCCAGGATGGTTTCGATGATTGGATTACTTTTTAACGTGACATTTTATGAACTTTTTTATACTGCTATATAATTTTCATATTTGTCATTTTGACTGGCTACATTGGGTTAATAATATGTTGCAATTAATATAAGACTTGTCAGCATATAGGTTGTTTACAATTTTTCAGCATTATGAATCACCAAGATATATCTTTTTGTGAACTACCTTCTGGTTTTATTTTTTGTTTTTAATTATTCTCTTAGAATAATTCTTAAGAATGGAATTCCTGGGTCAAAAGATGTACATATTTTGGTAACTGCTTTTTTGCCAGATTGCCCTCTGAAAGTATTGTGCTTATTTAAAATGCTATTTACTATTTATAGGTTTTCCAAAACCATTTTGGGTTTTATAACTTTAAAAATGAAAATAATAACCCTTTGACCACTGTGATAAATTGAAGATGCTACTTCATTATAGCAATGACATTCGCTTTTTAGTTTAGTAGCAAGGTTAGACATTGTACCCCATCTCATCTCATACAGTTTTTGAAGACTGTATGGCGAAGGAAAAGAGGATTATGAACTCTATGCAGGAGCAAAATTCTGAATTCTTTTAGGCAATTTCTTGCCATTTTGGAACTATTAGATTTAGAGAAAATCAAGTATGGTGTTACCAAGTTCCATTTTGGGTCAGATTAATGTTTTCTCTGGGGGGTCTGCTTTGGCAGAAGATGGAAAATACTGATGGTAGCCCCAGGTTCACATTACCACCAATTATTAATTGTTTGAATAGAAGTTCAATTTCTCCTTCTTTTGGAAGCACATATTGAGCTCAATTTGATAATTTTAGTAGATATGGGGTCACACTGTGTTGCCCAGGGTGGTCTCAAACACCTGGGCTCAAGCTGCCCTCCCACCTTGGCTTCCCAAAGTGTTGAGATTATAGGCCTGAGCCCCTAAACCCAGCCTAATGTGCCCAATTTGAAAGTGTATGTTCCTTGAGGAACTTTTACCTGGTTAATTTCCTGCAGTAAATGGCACAGCCATTGTGCTTAGTAGGTACCAAGGAGGTGTTGGAAATGCAGTAAGACTAAGGGGTTCATTCAGACTCTGGGGCCAGACTGCTGGCTTTGGTTTCTGGTTCTGCTGCTTACTTGCCACGTGACTCTGAGCAAGTTACTTAACTGGCCCGTTTCCCCATCTGTAAAAGGAGTATCACCTCACTTACTCATCTTTGATTTTGATACAAATTTCTGAAGAGAAAAAGGATCAGTGTCATTTCTGTAACTTCTTCCTCACAATGAATGGTTGAGATCTAATACAACAAAAACTTTTTTCGTGATTAAAGCTGAAGATAGGTGACCTACCAGATGTCTGAGACCTAAAACTACACATTTTTTTTTCAGAGGAAGGTCATAGGGACCTCGGCTAGGAAGACATGCAATTGTGAAAAATAGGCACCATTTTCCCACACAATTTCTAGAAGTTAGAATGAGAAGAAAGAGAATAAAATTACTCGAACATAATTATAATTAATTCTGGTCTTTTAAAATTCCTTTTTTTTTTCTTTTACTAAGTGTCAGTATTTTTCATATTACAGCCTTCTCTTATTTTAAACAAACATTCCCATAATGTACACAGTAAATTTACTTCATTTTTTCAGTGTTCTGTAACATAGTTGAAGAACCTCTGTTTTAATCAAATCATGCCTAGTAGATAAGGCAGCAAATACGCTTTGGATGCTCCAGTGTCAATGAATAATGAGGCAGTGGAGCAACTGGTTTATTTTTGTGTTTCAGGGAGAAAATATAGAAGACATCCCAAAGGAAGTGCTGATGGACTGTGCTCACCTTGTGAAGGCCAATAGCATTCAAGGTCAGTTTGCCTTGTGGTGGTTTTATAACACTGACTTTCTAGTGGTGGTTTTAGAATTAGCACTGACTTTCTCTGTGTCTGAAATGGATTACATTTTAGAGAACATGCTGTTGACTTTGGCCTGCATCAAAGGAATAACATGTTCTCTGCCTTTGCCATGTTTTGTTCTTTAAGGTGGATGGCAATTTTGCTACCTGTCAAAGAACTAAAAACTGATCTCCAACCCCTGTCATCTTTATGGCCCTATCTGAGCCTCAGCTCTTTTTCCTGTTTCCTTACTTTGAATATAAGGTTGTCTAGATTTGCCTATACTTAGTGTTATTATAAAAAGACTGGGAAATTTGGTAGTGTTGATAGCTAAGCAAGAATTATGTGTTTTATGGCTTTATTTTTTAATGCTGTTTGTATCTTTATTTCATGCTTTTCTACTTTTTCTTTCTCCCCTCCTCTTACATACTTTTTCCCTCTTAAATTGTGAAATTGTTAAGTCACTTGATCTTGTTACTTCCCCTCCCCACCTAAGAGAATCTTATTTAGTTGGTCTGGGGTGATCCTCGAATATTACTGCTTTTAAAAGCTCCCTGGGTTATTCCCCTGTGCAACGTGGGAATAATGTGGGTTGAGAACAATCAGCCTAAGTGGTTTAGGTGGGGCCTGGCATACTGTCCTTGGTGCTTACCTGGTATTTATTTCTACTATGCAAGATTTAATCTAATCGTCATGAAGCGTCAAGAAGGATGATTATTAGGGTAGGGGTGAGGTCTAAGAAGGGAAACCAGGAGGTGCTGTTCTGCTAAGAATGGGCCAGTAGATCAGATTTTAGGGTATAGAACACAGGTCTAGATGGGGTAGAGGTTACTGTGGCTTGAGATGAAGTGGAGGGATGCTCCGGAGGGTTGGAGAGCAGTCACGGTTTGGGTAGAGGATCAACATGGGGCAGACCCACAGCTGATAACAGGTACCAGGGGTTGGCGATTACAAGACAAGAGCAGCGCAGCATTCCCCTTTCCCCGTCACTCAGACCGCTTCTCACACCCTCGCTTAGGCGGCCTGAATGATGAGTCAGCATCTGGCCAAAGAAGGTAGAACTCTTACTTTACAGAGCCATTGATTTTCAACTCTAAGTCAACAAATTGTAATACATTTTGGGACATTCCATTTTGTGCGTAGAACAGAATTTTCTGAGATTTTCGGCTAAGATCATCAGTTACTAAAATAAGAATTGGAATCCTTTTCTTCTATGTACCAAATTCCTTCACATGTCCGTATCCCTTCCCATGCCCCTGGCTAGCAGACATGCCTTTGTTAAAAGAGCTGGAGGTCTTATTCTTGGCCAGCCCCTTTCTTCTTAATCTCTTCATAGTTTACTAGTTCTGGAGAAAACAAAGAGGAGTAAAGAGTCATGACACTGAATTACTCTTTCTCTCCTCTTCAGCCTTCTGCAATGATAGCTCAGCTAGCAGATAAGGAGCTAAGCCCAACGGTCTTGCTCTTGTGAGTCAGCAGAAGATGATGTGCCAAGGAGTGGAGAAAACAGGCTTTGCTGTGAGAGTTCCAGAGGACACTCCACTTGTGGCACTTTTTAGGGACAAAGTTTTTCCCCCAGTTGACCACCCGCAGTGCTCAGAACCAAGGGTATTGGGTGTAAACTTGTTTGTCACAATAGAATCACCCTGTTCTGGTCATAGCTCTAGAATCTTAGGTCAGCCTGTTCTGAATTCACCCAATGAATCTTTCTAAATTAAACTTTTAAAAGTTTAGAAACTTTCTTGACTCCCTTCAGCCTAAACTGTTCAGTCCGGACTTCTGAGGCTGGCATTTAAGCATCTCTGGTTTGACGGCAGACTTCTTTCCCTTTATGTATTTCACACTATATAGCCAAAGCCAGGATTTGCTGTTTTCTGACCTTGCACCTGGCTTATGCTGCTCCCTCCGCCCTCGGGTTTGTCCTTGCCAGTCACCAGATTCCAGATTCAAGCTAAGGGTCAAAGTCCACATAGTAGTTGTAGCAGTGGTAGTGATTGCTAACGTTGATGGAGTGTTAATTACATGCCTGGCCCTGTGCTAAGTACTTCACAAATTATCCACCCTGCTGAGTTATATATTATTTTCATATTATAGAGGAGGAAACTGGTCTTAAAAAGAATTAAAGAGCTTGTTCAAGGTCTTAGAGGTCTCAAGTGCAGTAGAGACTGGATTTGAAGTCACCCCATTTGGCTCACATCTTCTGCCATAACCCCTGAGCTCTGTCAGCCTCTTCGATCAACGCTTTTCCTTCTTCAGCTTTGAGGGGCCCCACTCTCTGTGCTGTCTTAGCACTTTCCTATACCTTTCCATCAGTGTTTGATGAGTTCTCCTTTCAATCGAAGTTATTTATGTGCTTACCTCACTCCATTAGAGTCGTAGAGAGCAGGATTAATTGCCTGTTCATGTTTGTATCCCCCACAGTGCCTTGCACATGTCGATTTTCTAAAGAAACTTTATTTTGAAAAAACTTTCAGACATACAGAAAAGTTGCAAGAAGAATGCAGCTACCATATACCGTTCACTTAGATCCATCAATTTTTAAATTTTTCCATATTTATTTGCTTTATCTATTGCATACTCATTAACTTTTTTAGCTGAACCATCTGAAGGGAAATTGTAGATATCGTGACCCTTCAACATGTTCCTCCAAAGAACAAGAACATGGTCTTAAATAACTGCATTACAGTGATAGGATTCAGGAAGTTTAACGTGGATAGAATACTGTGTTTTGATATATAGTCCATATTTAAGTTTTGCCACTTATCCCACTGCTGTTTCTCTGTGGCATTTTTTTTCCTCCAGGGCCATGTGCTGTATCTACTTGCCACGTCTCTTTAGTCTCCTTTAATCCAGAGATACTACTTTGTCTTTCGAAGAGTGCAGATCAGTTGTAGCAATGGAATTACTAAGCCACAGTTGGGGTTTGTCTGATGCCTCCTCTGGATTAGAATCCCATTCCACACTTTACTGTAATGAATAAAGGAATTTTACATAACAGGAATATTACATAAACTGAAGTTTTGCACATTATAGTCAGGCAGCACATGATGTCATTTTACACCATTTTTTGGTGGCATTAACCTTGACCACTTGGATAAAGTGGTCCTCTGGCTTTCTCCAGTGTACATGGGGATTTAATAAGCAGCGAAATTGCTCACCATCTAATTTGGAAGGACCAGAGACAGCATGAGACCAGTGATTAAACTGCGATTTCTAGAGCGGCCAGGGAAGGTATTTCAGGTATAAGGCATGAGTGGTGGAGGAGGCAGTGCAATGGGCAGGAGGGGCCGACAGGGTACCTGGCACCCCTTCCATCCAGAGTGCCTCTGCTTTGATGGCTTCTATGTTTTCTTTGGTAAAAGGGTTCCACTGCTGAAAGAAACAACAAGCAAAACTCTATTAACTAGTGCCATTTACTAATATTTCTTATGAGATTCAGAGAGCCATGGGGACTTTGTTACGGAGGCTCAGCTAGCTCGTGGTAGTGCCCAAATAGAGTCCGGAGTCGTGAGTCCCAGTCCATGGCTTTCCATTGCTGCTTAACCTTTAGAGTCAAGGACTCCTTTGAGAATCTGAGGAAACGTATTCAATCCTTTTCTCTTGGGGAAAAAAAAAAAAACACAATGATAATTTTGCATCCAATTTAAGAGAGTCCTCAGAAGTCCCTGAAGCTAATCCATGCACCACTGCTTGCCATAGTAATTCTTCTGTTTGAATTTTGTCAGCTTTACCATTTGCCTTTTGTGGGTGGTTTTTGAAAAAGTGTTGGTGGTTTAAAACGACTGGTGGCCTGTTCATGCTAAGCCATTTCCCTTGTCGGCTGATGGCAGTTTGCCAGTGGGTAAGGAAACACATTGCTCAGTCTCATCCTGCCTGCATGTTGAAGACAGTCTCTCTTGGCAGGCTGCAAGATGAACAACGTTAATGTGGTATATACGCCGTGGTCTAACCTGAAGAAAACAGCTGACATGGATGTGGGGCAGATAGGCTTTCACAGGCAGAAGGATGTAAGTGTTTTGTACCATTGAAGGAGGTGGAGCCCTGATGCTGAATGGAGTATCCTATCTTTTCTGTCTGATACCATTGTTGTTGAGGGCTGAGCATGACGTATGTTTTCTAAAGGGAATTAAACTGGGTTGCTAAACCCCTGGAAAGCCTTACCCCTCTCTGGGAGAAAAAAACAAAAAGATGCAATATTTTTTCTCCTATCTCCTTTAAAGGTAAAAATTGTAACAGTGGAGAAGAAAGTAAATGAGATCCTGAACCGATTAGAAAAGACCAAAGTGGAGCGGTTCCCAGACCTAGCAGCAGAGAAAGAATGCAGAGATCGTGAAGAGAGGAATGAGAAAAAAGCCCAGATTCAGGAAATGAAAAGGAGAGAAAAAGAAGAAATGAAGAAGAAGAGGGAAATGGATGAACTTAGGTATGTTGGAGCTGTGGTATTGAGCTTGACTTCAAAAATGATTGCCTATTTTAATCATGTATCAGCCATTAAGAATGATATATTAGTGGAAGGAGGGACATATAACTAGCTCAGAACCTTAAACTGGTTTTTAAAAAAGGCATTTATATTAATGTGTTGGTTAAAAGAATTGCTTATTTATGAGGGCAGGATATGAAAGTGGATGAAATAAAATAACTAATTTTATTCGTAGATACACCTTTGAAAGTTATCTTTAGTTTGGTTTGGTTTATAAAGTTCTTCTGGAAAGGAAAAGATGCTATGGGAGGTATTTACGATTGACAGGCTGTACTATTTAAATAAAGTTGTGTTGGCTCTAAAAACCAATGCTAGTAACTCTCAAAGCTGTTTTTTTTTTTTGTTTTTTTTTTTTTGTTTTTTATGAGACAGAGTCTCGCTCTGTTGCCCAGGCTGGAGTGCAATGGCACGATCTTTGCTCACTGCAACCTCTGCCTCCCAGATTCAAGCAATTCTCCTGTCTCAGCCTCCCAAGTAGCTGAGATTACAGGCATTTGCCACCATGCCCAGCTAATTTTTTATATTTTTAGTAGAGACAGGGTTTCATTATGTTGGCCAGCCTGGTCTCAAACTCCTGATCTCAGGTGATCCACCCGCCTTGGCCTCCTAAAGGGCTGGGATTACAGGCATGAGCCACTGTGCCTGGCCTCAAAGCTATTTTTAAAACTTGCTACATTTTGAAAGTCTAAAATAATGTAGGGAGGCCTGCTTTAAAGCACTACATTTTTAAACAGCTAAATAGTTCAAGTACAATTTGGCTCCTGAAATTCTAGTGAAGAAGGCCATGAGAATAATGATTATGTTAGTTTTCTATTTCCATTGGAACAAATTGCCATAAATTTAGTAGCTTAAAACAACACAGATTTGTTGTCTTCTACTTCTATAGATTGTCCAGCAAGGTTCTCAGTGGGCTAAAATCAAAGCGTCTGGAGGCACTAGGGGAGAATCTTTCCTTTCATCTTTGAGAGGCACCCTTATTTCTTGGCTTGTGGCTCCTCCCCCAAAGCTCTCCATAGTCACAGCCCCTTCTCTGACTATTGCCTTCTCTGCTTCTAAGGAACAGTGTGTTTAGATTTGGCTCATCCAGATAATTCACGATAATCTTTCCATCTTAAGGTCCTTAACTAAGGACATCTGCAAAGTCTACTTTGCCATATAACATATTTATAGGTTCTAGAGACTGAATGTAGACATTCTCCCATATAGTGTTGTACCCGAAGATCCCCTAGTTGTTCTAATTAAAGGAAATTAATCCTGTGAATTCTCATCATAGAACTCCTAGATTTTTCCATGATTTTTCATTTGCAGTACATATACCAAAAAGAAAAAAGGGTTACTGATAACATATATTGCCTTTGGAAATGGTGTAGAATCAGAAACAAGTTGCTTAGACATGCCCTACCCAGTTCTCTTGGAATGCCCTGCATTCTTAGAAAGATTGTTGGGTCAGAATATAGGTGTAACGATTATATACTGTTATTTATTATTCACATGCATGTGTTTCTGGTTGGGGTTCTGCTAAAACAGGCTTAGTAGCCTCATTTAAAATACAATGTTCAAATGGAGAGCTTCAGAAATGTGACCCTGAGTTATAATCTGCTAACATGAGGCCAACTAACATATACATTTAAATATTTGATACAGCCTAGAATTGTGAGTCTGATTTGTGTTTGGAGTGAAAGAAACAGTATTAACTCCATCAGTGTGGTAAAAATTATGGAATTCTGAGTGATGCAAGATTTACTGCAGTTAATTCTCTTTTGTTTTGAGTTTGGAGTGGGGGGAAATTGAAAACATGCCTTTTAGTGGCCTTTACAGATCTAACATCATTTTGTTTAAGAACATGATGGAACATCATAGTAGGAACGTAAGATCACCTAATTTACTTCTAACATTTAACAAGGAAGAATAGCTTACCCTTCTGAACATTTTCCAGCTGCCAAACACTGCACTGCAAAGTGTTTTACTGCATTCTCTCATGTAATTCCAGCAATAGCCGTGGCAGGTTTTTATCTGCGTCTTACAGAAGAGGAAACAGCCTGAGAAGCAGTCAGAAACTTTCCACAAGCTTGTGTGACTAGTTAGTCTCAGTCTGATTCTCAAACTTACACACATTACTTACTATACTCTTTGCCCTTTGTTCACTTTATTCAATTTTAAAGTAATTTTTATTCAATATAAATCAGTCAAGTAATTTATAGATGTCATAATTCCAATTAAACTGCATGCTACTAAAATTTAGGACATTAGTATGATTTTATGAGTTTCAAAAGTTACAAGCATTTAAACAAATGTGTCAACCAAAACACAGTTTTCGTATGTTCTGGGCATTTTTCTATAGTGTCATCAGCATATAAAATACTCCTATTAACTGAAGGGAAAACTCAATTTTACTGAATAAGATTTTTGCTTCAAAAGTTTATCTAATCAGTCCTACTTTCTAAGTTGTCACTAGTCATATGTAATTTTTAATAATCTCCATGGATCTCAGAAAACCAAAAACAATTGCTATGTTTATTTCCATTAACCATATGCCACACAGACAACTTTCTGTCACATGCTGCAGAGGATAGAAGAATGTGGCACAGGGCTGCAGTGCTGGGAACAGGACTTGGTGACGTTGCAAAGATTTGCTTGGCACGTCCGGAGCTGCTGTTTGCCTGCTGTGATCTGCAGCTTTTGTGAAATTTCAACAATAGGCTCTAAGCTTCTGACTTGTTTTGTAATCTGTTTTTATACATTTTGCAGTGCTAGCATCACTTTCATTTCTGTCTTTGAATCTTCCACCCAAGATATAGAAATGTATGCCTATTTTATTTTAATTTTTTATTTGGCTTTTTGTGTTACTGTACCAAATATTTATTACATCAAAATTAAGTCAACCCATGTAGATGTCAAAACCAGAAGAAATAAGCAATAGTCAGGGAAACATCATTAATAGTGGATGGGTGAGTAACAGATGAGAGGCTGAGGCAGTCAAAACAAAGAGTAAGGACTATGGCTACCCGAGAGGGCTGTTTAAAAGTTGAGATGGGGCTGGGCAACGTGGTTCATGCCTGTAATTCCAGCACTTTGGGAGGCTGAGGCGGAGGATTATGTGAGCCCAGGAGTTTGATGTCAGCCTGAGCAACAAAATTAGACTCTGTTTCTATAAAAAAATAAACAATTAGCCAGGCATGGTGGTGCAAGCCTATAGCCCCAGCTATTCTAGAGGCTGAGGTGGGAGGACTGCTTGAGCCCAGTTGGCAAAGGCTGCAGTGAGCTCACTGCATGGCATCCTGAGTGACAGAGCTAGATCCTGTCTTAAAAAATAAAAAGTTATGATAGAGACTGGGAGATCAGAATTAGAACCCAAAGCTCAGGTAATTGAAATGAGAGAAGTACAAGACCTAGGTGAAATGGTAAGTCACGGGTAAATGCATCTTCAGTTTGAATATTGACATGAACTTGATTTTCAGGCAGCGATTACTTCAGCATGGAGGATAATGTGGAAAGATTTTAGCTCGTAACTGACAAAGCAGGAATCCAAACTGAAGTCTAATTCTGAATCCAAGAGTCTATAGCGTGCTTCCTTTGAGGCAAGGAATGAACACTGGCCAGGCCGGAGTCGAGGGCACACATATGCAAGTGAAAGAATGAAAAATTAGGAATATTGTAGAGTGACTTAAAAGATTTCCTTTTGTCCAGGATTCATGTTGTAAGTGATAAAGAGCCTTTATACATTTTGTGGAAAATTGGGAAAAAGTAGACTTACAGGTGGAATGAAATCACTTTGCTGATCTGATTGTTAAGGGAACCAGAGTAGGTGTGTCTAGGTCAGTTAAGAGGAAATGGTGAGACCATTAACTAATCAAATGGATGACAGTCTCATGAAGAACTGACTTCTTTGTACCTTTTTTGGTTTATCTTATACACACTGCCACTGCCTTCCACTGTAAATAATGTTGTGTGTGCTGTGCCTCCTTGTCTTACCTCTGAGCTCCTGCAGGGAAGCACTCGTGCATCCTTGCCTCCCCTTAGAGGGGACGGAGTCCTTTGTCTGTGCAGTGAATGACTACTCGTACATCATGAATCTAGTGAGATTAGCTTCCCTGGTATGGTGATTCCTTTTTTGTTTCAATTTTAAAGTAATTTGTATTCAGTATAAATCAAGTAACTTATAGATGTCATAATTCATATTAAACTGTATGCTACTAAAATGTAGGGCATTAGTGTGATTTTATGAGTTTTAGAAATTGCAAGTATGCAAACAAAACTTAAAAACCAAAACACAGTTTTTATATCTTCTGGGCTTTCTTCCATAGTGTCCTCAACATACAAAATATTCATATTAACTGAGAGGAAATAATTCTCAATCTCATTGAATAAAATTTTTGCTTGAAAATTTTAATTAGTCCCACTTTCTAAGCTGTCACTAATAACTTGTATTTTTAAATAATCTCCATGGATTCAGAAAACCAAAAACAATTGCTATGTCTGTTTCTTTTAAACACATGCCAAACATATCCGAGACTGGAGTGCTGGGGTGCCATCGTAGCTCACTGCAGCCTCCAATTCCTGGGCTCAAGTGATCCTCCCACCTCAGCCTCCTGAGTAGCTGGGACTACAGGCTCACACCACTGTGCCCAGCTAATATCTTTATTTTTTGTAGAGATGGGGTCTTGCTCTGTTGCCCAGGCTGGTCTCAAACTCCTGAGCTCAAGTGATCCTCCTGCCTCAACCTCCCCAAGTGCTGGGATAAAGTCATGAGCCACAACACTTGGCCCCTGATATGGTAGTCTTGAAGCCAAGATCAAAACTCTGATAGCTAAAGAGTTGGAAGCAGTGCTGTAAGTAGAGGGAACTATGTATGCAAAAACCTTGTATGGGAGCAGCAAGGCAAAATGCAGGACTAAAGTTGTAAGTGTCTGGAGCAGCAGGGGTGAGAGCGCACTTGGATCAAGGGGTCAGTCTGTGTGGGCCCTTGCTGGCCATGTTTGCCCTCATCCTAAGAGCACTGTGAAGCCGTCAGAAGGTTTTAATCAAGGGTTAACACAATGAAGCTTGTGTTTTGAGAAGATCACTTTGCTGACCTCATAAGGGAACCAGGGTGCATGTGGCTAGGTCAGTTAAGAGCATTCCACATCACAGATGATGGTAGCCTAGACTGTGGTGGTGACTCGGGGTGGAGAGAAGTGGATCCATGAGAGAATTTTCTAGGTGATGTTAGGATTTGGTGATAGTTTGGATTTAGGTGAAGGGCAGGGGATAGGGGGCTAAGAATGACTTTGAGGTTTCCAGTTGGAAATGGAAGGGACAGTGATGCCATTCTTTGAGCTGGGGAACACTGGAAAAGAACTAACCTCGTTTGGTAGGGGAGACCATGCGCTGGAGATGGCCATAAGAACCTGAAAATACCCTTGAGATCTCAAAAAGATGTCAGGGAGTTAGTTGGACTAATGGAAATGGAGCTCAGAGGAAACTAAAGAAAGGTAAATTTGTGGGTTTTTTGTTTGTTTGGTTGTTTTTTTGTTTTTGAGATTGAATCTCGCTTTGTCACCCAGGCTGGAGTGCAATGGTATGATCTCGGTGCACTGCAACCTCCACCTCCCGGGTTCAAGCGATTCTCCTGCCTCAGCCTCCCAGGTAGCCGAGAGTACAGGCGTGCACCACCAAGCCTGGCTAATTTTTGTATTTTTAGTAGAGACAGGGTTTCACCATGTTGTCCTGGCTGGCCTCAAACTCCTGACTTCCAGTGATCCACCTGCCTTGGCCTCCCAAAATGCTGGGATTACAGGCATGAGCCACTGTGCCCCGCCCAAGAAAGGTAAATTTGTGCGTCACTGTCACATAGATGGGAATTCTGACCCAGTGGTTCTTCAGCCTGGGAAGATAGATCCCTACAACTGGGCCTATGGATCCATTTAAATCTTCACAAGTGAGTGATTTTCAGATGCAGTGAGAATTGGCATTCTCTGCTCTAACCACTTGTGTTTCACAACATGTCTTTCTCCTCCTGCTCATGCAACCTGTTCATCTCGTCTGTTATTTATTTATTTATTTATTTATTATTCCTTGTAGATACCACTTACTCTTACAAGCTTCAACTGGTCTCTCCCTCTGGGTGTCTCCCAACTCATTATCTTTGAGTGTGGCATTTCTCCTTCCCACTGGTCTTCAGTTTTCAGTTTCTACAGTTCATATTTACTTGGGTGTCTCACGATGACTTCAAATGCAGCATGTCTCAAACCAGGCACATCTTCTTTGCAACATCTTCCCTTTCTCTTATTTTTTTCAAATCATTGAAGCTACAAACCTTGATGTCATTGTTGTTTCTTCTCTGTTTTATTCCTTCTTACCATTACAGCTGTTAACTCCAGGGATTCATGCCCTCAGATTGGGGTGTTGCAGTAAGCTGTGGCCTGATAAGAGTGTGAGCTTAGGAGTCAAACCTCCTTCAAAACCTGGCATCTCTTCTTATCACTAAGACCTTGGACAATTTACTTAACCACCCTGACTCTGCTTTCTTATTTTGTACAATGGGCTTAAAATGCTCCTTGACCTAGTAGGTGGTTGTAGGGATTAGCAGTAATTTATGTAGAAAGCATGTTCTACAGTTCTTAGCAAATAAAGGATACCTAGTACATGGAAAATACTGTTATTGTGAAGGGACCTTCTTTGCCTTGACTACCTCGCTCCTCTCTCTACTCTGTTTGCTACACATTACTCTTTTCAAAACATTGGTATTATGTAGCCTCACTTTTCTTTGTCTCTGTATACTTTTTAATAGTACTTTTCACTGTAGTTATTGATGAATACGTCTTATTTCCCCTTCTAGTAAGTTCTGTGGGTCCAGGCTTTGTGTTAGTCATCATTTTCTGTTTTCTTCTCATCTGATCCTTCACCCAGGCTTAGCACAGGGTCTTATGCATCATGGATATTTAATAAATACCCATTGAACCTTATTATGGCTTTACTCAGTTGTGTATTCTGGCTTCTGGCTGAACACATTGTGTTCAGTTGTGCAATTAGGACAACATAACTGGGCCCCACATCCAGCCTGATTTCCCACTACTTTCCTTTGAGAACCCACCTGAGTTAGCTAGATCTTCAGCAAGTCATTATAGATACTATCTCTGTCTCTTTGCTTATCCCACTCTCTGGATCTGAAATGCTCCCTCATTCATCCTGCCCACTTGACTGGCTTGGTCTGGTTCCACCTTGTCTGTGAAGGGTGCCCTGACAGTTCCTGCCCACATTGATGTGTTTGCTCCTTTGAATTCCTGTAGCATTTACAGTCTGAGCTGTATACCTCATCTGTGAATCCTATCAGATCTTGGTTGCAGGTGAACTTCCCCATCTGAAAAGTAGTAATAATGCCACCTGTCTCCCCAAGTTGTTGTGGAGGTGGTCACATGAAACAAGCAGGAGAAAGCACTTTGTAAACTATAAAGTGCTGTGCACGTCTTTTTGATTGTTTATCAATATTTATCCTTTGAATGTTACAATCTCCTTGAGTACAGGGATTATCTCTAGTAGCTCTTGTGTTTCTTCTAAAGCCCATGAGCAGTGCTGGATACACAGGAAATGTTCATCAAATATTTGTTGGCTGGATCACCATATTTTAAATGTGTGTGTGTGTGTTTTTTTCCTTTCTAGGAGCTATTCATCACTAATGAAAGTAGAAAATATGTCTTCAAATCAGGTATGTTCAAGTGGTGTGCATAAAAGTTTGCCTTGAAATAATTCACTAAGGGTTTTTTATAATTGTGTTACTGGCCATTATTGCCTTACATGTTGCAAATAGGTGACTGTGATTTGGTAGCCAGGACACCACTCAGGCTGGATTCTGTTAGGCATTGTTCCTCCTTCCCTGTGGACATTCTCATGTGTGTTTAAGTAGGCCACCTCAGGGAAAGAGATTGTCAGAGCTTGTGTACTGTGGAGTACAGGTCCATTGATTTTATATTTTAGGACTTTATTCTTTATTTCCCCTCTTTTCTAATTGAGGCATGCAAAAGTGCCTTTATTTGTTAGTGTTCTATATCAGTGTGACTGTAGAGTCCATATTATAATTGAGCGAGAACAAAATTATCACCTTCAATTAAAATAAAAGTACTTACCCTAAGATCTACGTGGCTAAGTGAAGCCTAAGTGACAAAACTGGTTGTTTTCATGTTCCTTAGGACCTGAGATAAAAACAGATGGCGACCTATAGCATAGTACTGAAAGGATCTTCTTAACATTGCAGCTAATTATTTCATTGAAACTATGTCAGAGAATTACTGTCCTTGAGGACTGTCTTTCCCAAAATTTATTTTGAGGTGTCTAGAGATAGCACAATTTAGCTGCTATTGAATAGTCTGCAGAAAATGGAAACTGGGTGGATATATTTGGGATTTTGCATGTTTCATAGTATAGTTTAAAAATACAGTCATCCCTCAATATCTGTGGGGGATTGGTTCCAGGACTTGCTAAAGCTACCAAATCCTAGTATGCTTGAATGCCTTGTGTAAAATGGAGTAGTATTTGCATATAACCTATTCACATACTTCCATATACTTCAAGTTCCCTATAGATTACTTATAATACCTACTTAGTGTAAATACTATGTAAATAGTTGTCATACTTTATTGTTTTTTAAAATTTATATTATTTTTATTGTATTTTTTAAATGGTTTTTTTCCTCTAAGTATTTTTGAGCTGAGTTTGGTTGAATTCACAGATAAGGAAACCAAGGACCAACTGTAACAGAATTTAAGATCCCTTATAAATCATCTAGTCAAACCCCAGATTTAGTGCATGAATTAGAATTAATAGGATTTTACGTCTTGTTTATATCTACATCCCCTTCTAAAAATCTGTAAGAACAACATTCTTATTCCCATCTCTAAACTAAATTTAAGAGGCTCCTTTGTGAATCAGAGATGTTTCTTTATAATTTATTCCTGAAAAATTCCACAATAATATTATTAAATGAAATAGAGCTTTGAATTTGAAGTTTAGAGACTTAACTGTTATCTGCTAATCGGAGAGGATTAAAAATCCCTTGGGCAAGGGAACTTTGTCACAGTAGTTGGGTTAGATCCTGAAAAAGTCATTTAACCTCTCTGAGGGAGTAAAATGGAGACATATTACTTCACAGGGCTGCTTCAGAATTTAAGCAGAGACACATCTATGTGAAAGTCCTCCTTGACTTACTCTGTAAATAGCCATAGTTTTATACCTTATCCATGCAGTCTTTGTTGCTGTTTTTCCAGAGTGTCAGTATGAAAAGACGAGATGTATTTAATCCTTTCTGGAAGCTAGTTTTAGATTTCTTGAAACTATTGGAACAATTTAACAGCTAAACAGAAGTCTCTAACATACCACAACTCAGATGTCATTGTCACAACTCAGATATATTTTGCTTATTGAAGTTTCCCATATTTTAAAGGCTACTTTCCACCAGAAAGCTAGCCCGCATATTATTTCATGACCTTAGTCATTTCATTCTCATCATTATGGATTTTTAAAGTTTGTATATCATTCTAGAGTTGAGAAATAAACAAATACACACACACACATATACATACTTCCATACATATGCAAACACCATCTGATCAGTGACAGATATTAAAAGTCCCAAGACTAAGAAATTGAATTTGTAGCCCAAAAGATTGCTAACCTTTCTACCCTTCCTCTCCCTCTGTTGCTTGCAACCTCTGTTCCTGAGTTCCAAGTATGAATAAAGTTCAAGATTCCAAGGAAGTTTTGCACTGGGTGTTTTTATTCTCTCTTTCAGTGAAAATGTTTTTATAGTTTTCTCCATACTTTAAAAGAATAGACTAATTCTCCTTATAAACATCTATGAAGGGATACAGATGTTTGTGTTTTCTTTTTGTTTTCCATAAGTTATTGGGGTACAGGTGGTATATGGCTACATGAGTAAGTTCTTTAGTGGTGATTTGTGAGATTTTGGTGCATCCATCACTGAGCAGTATACACTGCACCACATTTGTAGTCTTTTATCCCTCACACCCCACCCACTCTTCCCCGCGAGTCCCCAAAGTTCATTATATCATTATGCCTTTGCATCCTCATAGCTTAACTCCCACATATCAGTGAGAATATACAGTGTTTAGTTTTCCATTCCTGAGTTACTTCACTTAGAATAATAGACTCCAGTCTCATCCAGGTCACTGCAAATGCTGTTAATTTATGCCTTTTTATGGCTGAGTATTCCATCATATATATATACCACAGTTTCTGTATCCACTCGTTAACTGATGGGCATTTGGGTTGATTCCACGATTTTGCTATTGTGAATCGTGCCACTATAAACATGCATGTGCAAGTATCTTTTTTGAATTATGACTTCTTCTCCTCTGGGTAGAAACCCAGTAGTGGGATTGCTGGATCAAATAGTAGTTCTACTGTTAGTTTTTTAAGGAATCTCCACACTGTTTTCCACAGTGGTTGTACTAGTTTACATTCCCACCAGCGGTGTAGAAGTATAAGGGATACAGATGTTTTATGATCCAATTTAGAATGTGATCAGTTATTTTTTTCAGTTAAAGGCAAGTGTTTATATAATATAGGACTTAAGTTTTAATTTAGCTTATATAGGTTCCTCAAGAAGAATAATTACTGTAATTCCAAAACATAGCTCCAGGCAAGTAGGAACTCTGCAAATCTAACTCACAGCCTTTATAGGGAATGACATACTTTCGATGATAACAACCCAAACTATCTTACTGAGTTGTTTATCTTCAGTGTTTGGGATCTAAAACTGACATTTGAAGATACTAAATGACTCTTTCAAACATTGCTACTGCTTTTATTTCAGATTAAGACTCTAGGGCGATCATAGTCTTGGCGCCTGGATATAACACAATCATTAGTCTGCTCTTTGTGTACCTGTCAAAGGCATTTTTACTGTGGCTTCAGTTCATTGTGCTAACAGAAGAGACACACAGAGAAAACCTCTAAGTGAAGCTGGAGCTAAAACCAGACTTCACAGGAACCAATGTTTTCTACCCATATTGTATTTCTCTACCATCTTTAATAAGGGCTATTTAGATAAGCCTTAGTCTGGTCCCTTTGTCTAACAATGCTCATGTCAAGCAATGGGAAAGAGAAAGAAGTTAAAACAAATGCAGTGTTCAGGCTGTGACACTGGCAAGCGAATCAGAATGCACACTCTTAGTGAATGTTGGCCAGAAAGGAGTCAGGGCTCTACCTTTGCGCGTGGCCTTCAGGACTTGCTCATAAGCCACATAATAAAATCAGTCCCTTTGCGCTGTATACCATCACGCCGGTTTTTTGAATTAAAAAATGTGGCGAACCAGCTAACTTGGCAAACTTGCCTATTTTGACTTCCTAGTGGCCTTTCCTATTAAAAAAGAAAAAGAGATCAGAGCCATGTTGTGAAGTCACAAGTCTGTGACAATGTTGAGGCTTAAATTACTGGAACTTGGACCAGAAATATTTTGCATATTGGTAGAATTGTTGGCATGAGGCTATTGAGGCAGCGTTTGCTTGGTACATTTATTGAAGGATCTGTCATGTTTTCTTATAGTCACATTTGTTTTGCACTATACTTGGTCAGGTGGGACTTACTTCATTATTTAGAAATCAGTGGTCATTTGTTGCTGTGTAATCAGGCCATGTAACGACACCTCACAGATATAGCTGCTAATTCAGCTCTCTCAGGAAACTGACAATTTAAGATGGAGAAGTGAGGAGTGAATGTAGTTATTTTACTTTCTGAACTCAGCAACTGAGATGAGAAGGCAGCTCGCTAATTAAGATAATTGTAAATGTTAAATATTGAGTTATTTTCAAGGCTTTGATGGTCTCGTTTTTTTTTGTTTCCTACAGGATGGCAATGATTCAGATGAATTCATGTAAAAGGAGAAAAGGACCTTTGAAGAAGTGAATGTAGAGACAGAGGCAGACCTTTTGGTTTCATCTGTGTCCTGAAGTGTAAAATACTACCAAAATTCCACCTTCATCCTACCCAGAAATGATTGTGGACTTTTAAAAAAATTGTACCTTTTTAGCTGACAGAAAAGGATCAGATATGTATAAATAGTTGAATTTGACAGCATATAACTTAAAGCGAAAATGTTTTTGCCCGGACATGTCTTGGTACCTTGTGAAAGCTAACTGCCCTTATTCTTGAGATAGACTTTAAAATGAACCAACTCTGAGAACTACTTCTGTTGCTGTGGTCCATCCCTGAAAACAGATGTCTTGAAACACTTTTCATATTCTTAAAATAATCTTCACTTCTGTTAAGAAGAACATGTTGGTAGGTAATTATGCGAATGTCTCCCTGTCCCTGACTTCCTGATTAGAAAAAAGGCCGTCTGGGTTTTGAAAAAGAGATTTTCAGAAGACTGTTGGCTTCAGCATTCACGTTCCATCGTGTTAGCTGGGACTGTTGGCTTCAGTATTCACGTTCCATCGTGTTAGCTGGGACTGTTACCTTAGTGACCCTCAGCGCAGCCTGTCCCAGCTTTTACGTCCTTGCTTCCTCTGGGCACGGGCCTCCATCTTAGTCTCATCATATTTAAAGAAATTGATGGTGTTTATCAAGGTGGGGCCTGTGGCACTTATTGCCTGAGCACCAAGTAAGCCATGCCACCTATGCGACAGCTTCTGGGCTCAGGAGTAATTTCTCCGCACTTGGGTAAAATAGGAAGGAGTGCTCTGTTGATCCTTTGGGAGATGCAGGTTACCTGATGTATGCCTTGGGATGCAGCGTGAAGCAGAAAGCCATATTGCAATTATGATTTTAGAAGGAACTGAGCATTTCACTAGCCAGCCAAGTAATTATTTTCTTTACCCAGAAATCATATTTGAGTTGTAACCCCAGAGTTCAATTTCTCATTGTAGATTCAGCAGCTTACTATGTAACATTACTTCTCACTTGAACCACTCACTATCTGTTGTGATTCTGAGCAGAATACATCTTTTGATTACAGTATGTAAGGCAACCCCTGTAGAAGCAGACAAAACGAGGAGAAAGAGAACAAGCCTGCAGGACCAGAGGCATACACATGGACATTTTACTCACCCCACAGCAGCAAGAATGACCTGCAGCAGATATTCCACCTGTAGTAGCACTTTGGAACTGTGGGCAAAACCGAAAGGCTTGTGTTCCCGTTTGTTCCACATTGGTGTATGGGGTTGAACTGGAAAATTCCCTGAGGCGTAATTCATTGGCCAAATTTTGAGAGGGTATAGAAGATGACTTTAGCGATGAGTGGTTTTGGGTATGTGTCTAATGATATTCAGGTTGACATTCTGCAATTTTAAAAGTTATAATAAACTATCATTTTTTTAATCTGGAAGGACATTGATAAATGAATTCTTAGAATTTGCTATAAAAAAGTAGCCCCATCCACAAGCTGGTTTTGAAGGAGATCTTGCTGTAAACCTCATTCATCACAGGCACAGTCTGACAGGTTCTGTTGGGGGCTATCATCTTTCTCCTCCTCTGCTAAATGCTTCTTTCTTCCAGATGCTGAGTGGGTCGAAGGGATGCCCTTTCTCAGACATACCCTTGACTGACTGGTGTGAATTTGTAGCTGTGCTCCTTCCATGCTTCCAAGGAGTCCGGCTGCGACAGAACTCCCCAGTGCCCCACACTGCAACCCATGTAGATAGCACTTTTGAAGAGTACATACATTTGTACTGTAGTATGAGAGGTCCAGGGCTCACATTTTAAACATTTCCTAACTCTCAGCTTACGCTGGTTTAAAATGTTCAGGTCTCTCTGCTGAATTCTCTTGATGTATTCATAGTTCTTCAACCTCCTCTGTGCTGATTCCCATGCCCCCACCCGCCAGCCTGTTTTTTTTTCCCCATCTCTCTTGGTCCCAGGGAAAGCAAGGACATTTTCTTTGGAGGACATAATAGGTTTGTTGCCCACAGGTCAAACCGTTGGCATTAAACGCCTCTCATTTCTTGCTATTGGATTGTTTCCTAAATGTTGGATAGGAGAATTAGATATTGTTGTTATTTTTATGAGCTTTGTCCTTGATCAAATCTCTGCTGTGGGTCTGAGTCACTCTGCTAACACTGTCTTCAGTTTCAACACTGATCAGCATGCAGGCGAGGGTCATGTTTAACTTACTTCACTAACTGCTGTATTATATTTTAATAGCTTTAGACTTCACATTTCTTATCCTCCTTTGTCTAGACTCAGGATCTTTGGGCAAAGGAGCTTTGTCACAGTGGTTGGGCTGGAACAAATGTGGAGAAGTTTGTCAGAAGGCACTGAGATTAGCAGAATAGGAGATGGACATTAAGAACCGCTTCAGTGTCCATGTGTTTTGTTGTATTGCCTTTAACTCGTTCCTGAAGCATAGATATTTCAGTGAGCCTTTTGGCTGCTCAGTGCTAGCAGTTTTCCCCACTCAGGAAAGATGGTGTGAGCCGTATACGCAGCAGGATGAGACGGGGAGAGTTTTAGCTGCAGCTTCTAGTTTAAAAGCAAAGCCCTTCCCCTCACCATTGCATCTGTCTGAGAGGGGAAGCTCTTGTTCTCCAAGCTGGAACCGTTTATGGGGAAAACTGAGCAGGGTGGCAAAATGGAAAAGGAACAATTTTCTAGTTTTTCCTGACCCATGACATTGAGGCCGGCTTTCTCTTTGATTTGACGTACAGCATGTGAATAACAAATTTCTGTATTCAAAATGATCATATTAGAGTGACTGCGTGAGCTTTTGATTTTAAAGCAGACTAAAACCAGACCAGACTACAGTGAAAAATATAAAATTAGAAACTTAAAATCCAAGCTGAATTTCAGCTTTGACTCACCTAACTCCGGTGAATAGGTGGCAGCTCAGAAACAAGGACGGCACCGCTGCCACCGGAGCAAGCTCACATCCAGCTGGCACCTCGTGAGAGTTCTTTCCTGCCAGGCACGTGTGAGTTCAGCATGGGCAAGACTTGTATGCGCGCTCTGTCGTTTCAAAAGGGAAATGATGTCAACCCCAGACGTAGCATGTCCTGAATGAATGATCTGTAAAATATAATAAAAGCTTATAGTTTGAGTAGAACTCTGTGTGTGTGTGTGTGTGTGTGTGTGTGTGTGAGAGAGAGAGAGAGAGAGAGAGAGATTTCACTTTTTACTTTTCTCCTGCAAGTCCCAGTCTACTGCTGGGATGTGCCTGCTTATTTTAGACAAATGGGGCACAGCTCACATCCCCACGTGATGATGCCATTCACACAGTCACAGCAGTAGCAAATCATAGTAAAGGGAAGGTTGCTCAAGAATTCCAGGAAGAGGCTTGAAGAACCCAGAGCTGAAAGGCCACAATATTTGAACACTAGCACTGGGAGTTTACAACTTGACTCTCTGCTCTCCCAGAATTCCTGGGAGTCTGCCTGAAATTTTGGCCAAGGTGAGCCTGCAAATGTGAAGACTTCCTGATGGTTTCATGGACGAATATACAGCTGTGGATTGTGTTGTGTTTTGATAGATTTTCATCTTTTTTAGGATAGAACTTACACTAATATGAGAGTACTGGCAGGGAGGTCTTAGGGTCAAGGGAGCCACACAAACATGTAGGTTTTTTTCCTAGCTATAAAAGCATATTTGAATTCTTAAATGTTTATTAGAGCACATTTGGGTTACACTTTTAGTCTGGGCAATACCTGCATCCTTTGGTTTTAACTCCCTTAGCTACTGGAGTTCTGGGGTTTAAATATTTAAGTAAATTAGTCTATATGGGGAATGTAGTTTGAAACCAGAATTTTTATACAGAAAATTTTAGAGATATGTGTATATACTAGATGACTTTGCAGTGCAATGAATATACAAAATACCTCCCTAATGCTGTCTTTAAACTGGGTTTATCATTAGATTACACATACCTCTTTTCCTGTCTTACACTGATTGCTTAGTTTTGTCTGATTTCATTATTGTGTCAATAATTGGAGGGACTGTGAGCTTTCTACCTTAGTGGTGTGACTATAGGTCTACTCCGTAGCCAGATGAAAAAAAAAGCTGGTCTCTGCCCTTGGCATCTGCTGTGTGGCACCAACCTGGCATTTTCTGCATTTCTTAACAGCCACGGAATGGTGACCAGAGGAAATGATTGTTCACTCTTATGCAGCTTCTCTAGTTCTCAAGCCTGGTGAGTAGGTGTCAATATTTAAAGCTGAAAAAGAATTCTCCAAAGTCAGTGTTGTGTTTTGTTCTATCAATCCCATCTTGTAACCACTGCAGTGAAAATATAAGACTAACAGGCTGACATTTCACGTCCTGCCTGATGAGGCCTCAGCTGCTTGGGCTCCTGCTGGTGTTTTGGTTTCTGCATTAGCAGTTTCCTTTCCATACAGAAGGCTAATATTTGCTTATGATTTCAGATGGGAACTGGGATCTTTCAGGTGGTAAAGGCTGATCTGTCAGACTTGAAGCATTTTGACCCTTGGTGAAGACACAGTGCTGGGTGAACAGATGAAAACCACAGTCTAAAAAGAGAAAATATTCGAGGCACCGTGCAGTGCCCGGGAACCAGCCCAGTCTTGCCAGAATCGCCTTCCACTGTGAAGCCCTGATCTTCATGTAACATCCCTTCCAAACTCTGAAGTTCGTATTTTATTTTATGTACTCTGCATCAGTGAGGCTTACATAACATTTCAAAACGAGAATTGCTTTTAGGAGAGTCTTTGGAAATGGTTGAAAGGTCTGAAATAGACAAAGCTTAGCAAAAAATCTTTTTTTTTTTTTTTGAGACGGAGTCTCCCTGTGTTGCCCAGGCTGGAATGCAATGGTGAGATCTTGGCTCACTGCAACCTTTGCCACCCAGGCCATTCTCCTGCCTCAGCCTCCCAAGTAGCTGGGACTACAGGCCTGTGCCAACATGCCTGGCTAATTTTTGTGTTTTTAGTAGAGACAGGGTTTCGCATGTTGGCCAGGCTGGTCTCGAACTCCTGACTTCAGGTGATCTACCTACCTGCCTCAGCCTCCCAAATTGCTTGGATTACAGGTGTGAGCCACCACACCCAGCCCCAAAAAACCCTTTACTAGTGCCTATGATTAGAAAATGATTTGTGTTTTCAACAAGAAGAGGGCAGGGGGCTCAGGGCCCTTTTCTGCCAAGGTAGAGAGTTAACCGCCATGTTTAAAACCAGCCATTGGACTGAAGCTCTGACTCTAGTGGTTTGCGCAGCCAGTGCCACAGTCTGAGATAAACCCTGAATGATCGAGCCCAGTGGAGGAAGGGCACAACCCACCACTAGAGGGGTGGGACTGGGCTACATGTTTTAACAAAAAACACAGGAAGCCTACATAACAATGGGACAGTGTTCTGGACAACCCAGTAGCACCTTCAGGTCAGCGGAAGAGGAGGGCCTAATCTCCCAGTATACACAAAAAAGACACAGGAAGCTTCCCTAGTAACCTGAAGGAGTCCCTAGACACCCAGTAGTGTCTCCACAGGCAGACAAGCGACCTCATCAAGCAGCTCCCTGACACCACAGCCAGGTAAATCCACAAAGATGGGGGAAAAAACAGCGAAAAAAGATGAAACCATCAAAGACCAGAACACCTCTTCTCCTTCAACGGATCACAACTCCTCAACAGAGGATCACAACTTGACCGAGGAGTGTGACCAACGGACAGAAACAGGCTTCAGAAAGTGGATAATAACAAACTTTCAGAGCTAAAGGAACCCGTTCTAACTCAATGCAAAGAAACCAAAAACCTTGAAAAAAAGTTAGACAAAATGCTAACTAGAATAACCAGCTTAGAGAAGAACATAAATGACTTGATGGAGTTGAAAAACACAGCATGAGAACTATGTGAAGCAAACACAAGTTTTAAAAGCCGAATCCATCAAGCAGAAGAAAGGATATCAGAGCTTGAAGATCAACTCAATGAAATAAAAAGAGAAGGCAAGACAAGAGAAAAAAGAGTGAAAAGAAATGAACAAAGGCTCCAAGAAATATGGGATTATATGAAAAGATCTAATCTACGCTTGATCATTGTGCCTGAATATGATGGGGAGAATGAATCCAAGCTGGAAAACACACTCCAGGATATTATCCAAGAGAACTTCCCAAGCCTAGCAAGGCAGTCCAAATTTCAAATTCAAGAAATACAGAGAACTCCGCAAAGATATTCCTCAAGAAGAGCAACCCCAATGCACATAATCGTCAGATTCACCAGGGTTGAAATGAAGGAAAAAATGCTAAGGGCAGCCAGAAAGAAAGGTCAGGTCACCCACAGAGGGAAGCCAATCAGACTTATACAGCAGATCTCTCGGCAGAAACCCTGCAAGCCAGAAGAGAGTGGGGGCCAATATTCAACAT
>CAUYQU010046250.1:0-30488 GCA_963574635.1 Cheracebus regulus | reverse complement strand
TGTGCAGAAGCTCTGGAGTTTAATTAGGTTCCATTTGTCTATTTTGGCTTTTGTTGCCAATGCTTTTGGTGTTTTAGTCATGAAGTCCTTGCCTATGCCTATGTCCTGAATGGTTTTGCCTAGGTTTTCTTCTAGGGTTTTAATGGTGTTAGGTCTTCTGTTTAAGTCTTCAATCCATCTGGAGTTCAATCCCATTACTGGGTGTATACCCCAAAGGATTATAAATCATTCTAATATAAGGACACATGCACAAGTATGTTCACTGCGGCACTGCTTACAATAGCAAAGATCTGGAACCAACCCAGATGCCCATCAATAATAGACTGGACAAGGAAAATGTGGCACATATACACCATGGAATACTATGCAGCCATAAAAAACGATGAGTTCGTATCCTTTGTAGGGACATGGATGAATCTGGAAACCATCATTCTCAGCAAACTGACACAAGAACAGAAAATCAAACACCACATGTTCTCACTCATAGGCAGATGTTGAACAATGAGAACACATGGACACAGGGAGGGGAGCATCACACACTGGGGTCTGTTGGAGGAAGGGCTAGGGGAGGGACAGCGGGGGATGGGGAAGTTGGGAAGGGATAACATGGTGAGAAATTCCAGATATAGGTGACAGGGGATGGAGGCAGCAAACCATCTTGCCATGTAAGTACCTATGCAACAACCCTGCATGATCTGAACATGTACCCCAGGGCCTAAAGTACAATTTAAAAAAAAAATTAAGTGCAGGAGAACAGGGTCATGAACATGGTTACTTGCAAACGGCTGGGTTACATGGGGGTGCACACTACAGGAGACCTCAGCAGGGAAGGCCAGTGTACCCAGGGTGCCCAGCCTGCCCCTGCCCCACTCCACCCTTGAGCAGGCCCAGACACCTACCAGCTTTGCTGCAGTCCACCAGGAAGGAACTCTTCTGGCCCACAAAGGCCTTCGAGAGCCCTGCCCCCTTAGAGGTCACCTTGCTGGCGTCTGAGGATGCCTTGGGAATGGCGCTATAGCAGGTCTCCGTAGAAGACCTGGTCACTGACTCCACCAGGATGGATGAGGTCTCGTTGGCTGAGCCAGGGCTGACCAGACGCTGGCCTAAGACATTGGAGGGAGGGGGACAGGCATGAATAGCCAGATCAAGAGGGGTCTCTCAGCCAGAGGACAGGTACCCTGCACAGGAGCTCCAGGAGAGCCCCGCACCCCAACACCTGGATACAGAAGCCACCACACCCGTATTTCACACCCATAATGACTTGTAACCCCCCCAGGGTCCCATCCCCATTCAACTAGGATCTGGCTTTCTGGGCACATGGATGAGTCCGGCCTTGGCTGACAAGACCTAGAACCCTCCCAATCATCCCCCGACAGAGATGTGCCTGTGAAATTCACATCTTTCTATTTACATAAAATAGTCTATGTATAAGCAGTGTAAAAGTTTGGGATGACATATAATGAAATATCAAAATATGGGCCAGGCACAGTGGCTCACGCCTATAATCCCAGCACTTTGAGAGACTGAGGCGGGTGTATCATCTGAGGTCAGGAGTTCAAGACCAGCCTGACCAACATGGAGAAGCCCTATCTCTACTAAAAATACAAAATTAGCCAGGCATGGTGGTGCATGCCTGTAATCCCAGCTACTCATGAGACTGAGGCAGGAGAATCGCTTGAACCCGGGAGGTGGAGGCTTGGTGAGCCGAGATCATGCAATTGTACTCCAGCTTGGACAAGAGCAAAACTCCTTATCAAAAAAAACAAAAACAAAAAACAAACAAACAAACAAAAACCCAAAAAATGACTCTGTGCATGAGTAAGGATTTTCCTGTCTGAATTTTCTAATTTTTCTGCAATGAACCTACATACTTTATATAACAGTGAATCATGACGCGTGGAAGGGATTTACTGCAGTGTTTATGGTGGTTAGTTACTTTGGGTGGTGGCTGTGAGGTGGGTTTCATAGTTTGGTATTTTTTTCCAGTGTTTTGGAGGAGACATAAGTATAATAAAATCTTTTGATTATTTTAAAAGTGAAAATTAGAAATAAGGGGATTTTTCAGGCCCTGATCTAAACAAATACATAAGATTTCAGTATGTCTTCTTCTGTTAGAGACAGAAAACCCCCTAACATGCTCTCTCAAGCCCTGCACGGCTCCACTCTGCGGACTTTCGCAAGCTTCAAACACCACCCTCTGACATCTCTTACTGACATTCAAAGTTCAAAGCAGCTTTAACACATCTAAGACCATGCGCAGTTTCCACTATGGTTGATCTGACAAAACCAGCTCCCCAGGAAAAGAGTAACTCCAAAGCTGGTCGATCGTTACCTGTCACCTTGGCCTTGAAGGGACTGCCCACGATGTGGTTGGGCCCACCGTATTTGACGCTGATCAGGTAGTTACCAGGAGCCATGGGGGTGTACATGACTTTGTACCCTTCAGGCGTTTCCTGGCAATCCATTTTAACCTTGGATGGGCCTTCGATGGTGACGGACAATGTCCCTGGACCTGCTCGGGTGGTGTTGATAAAGAATTCCGACTGGATACCTGGGAGAAAGGAAGAGAGAATGCTGTGTTGATGGCTTGGAGGGTTTTCCCGGGAGCACTGAGGCCGTGGTAAGGGACACACACAGGTCCCCTCACAGAGGGTTCACCCTGGTCGCATGGGAACCCACTGGAACTAGCTCTGAACTTCTGGCAGAGAGAAACTCAGGGCCTGTGGGGTGGGAGCTCCCTTTCCCAGGCCAAGGGAGGAAGAGCATGGCTGATATTTTGCCCACAAACAGCAACAGCCTGGACACCCTGTTCTGTCCTCCGGGCATGAGCCATTGCAGCTGAGGGCGAGCAGCCTGTGTCACACTGTGAGCCTGAAGTGCTGCTTCAGCCAACAGAGTCCAGCTCTCCCTCCAGGGTGTGGGGGAGGCGTGGGCCCCTCTGACCTTCCTTTCTTCTCTGGGTAGACTCGAGAAGTCAGGGGAGCCAAGCATCTCAGCCCTTCCTCCTCCCCTCACCCCAGGCATCGTGCTGCAGACTGGGTGCAGCCACTGTGACCTGCCAGCCCACCCACTTTGCCACGAATTCCAGTAACAAGCACAAGAACAAAACGACAGCTCCCGCTGACAGGGCATGTGTGCCCCACACGGGCTCCAGGTCCTGTGCACAGCACCATTTATGCATGTGGTATGGAATCCATTCCGTGATTCCCGCTTCACAAATGACTGTGGCTCAGGGAGGGGGCCAGTCATACTACACAACTAGAAAGTGGTAGAGATGTATTTGAACCATGTCTGCATGGCTCTGGCGCCAGGCCCATCTCTTGACCTCTGGGTGGACAGTGGGGCTGCCTCAGTTGCCCTAACTGCAGCCCCGAGACACCTTAGCTGGCCCAGGGAGAGCTTCCTGCAGTCATCAGGCCCCATGCATGGCCGCTACAGTGCCCTCTATGGGGCATGCCTGGCATAGCATCCCCATGCAGGGCTGTGCTTCTGCCAGAGCCCTAGACACTGCCCCAGTGGGGAAACATTTTGGTTTAATTATAGCTCCTAGTCCAGAGAAAGAATTATTGTTCTGGATATCAATAAAACAAAAGAGCTGCTATCGTGCAACCCTCAAACACAACCCAGCTGTTCCTGGAAGCTCCTAAGGCTCCTGTCCCATGTCCCAAAGTCCCTCCGCCCTCCCCCTATTATCTCAACCTCATCACGATATCTAATCTGTGCAGCCAAGAAGCCCCTCAAGCAGCAGCTGTGAGGCGGGGGCTGCGCAGGGAAGAGGCGAGAGGTGAGCAGCAAGGAGACAGTGTGTCCATCCAGGAAGCAGCTATAAGGTGACGATAAGGAAAGATATTTTATTTACTGATTGATTATTGAGATAGAGTCTCACTCTGCTGCCCAGGCTGGAGTGCAGTGTCATGATCTCGGCTCACTGCAACCTCTGCCTCCCAGGTTCAAGCGAGTCTCCCACCTCAGCCTCCCGAGTAGCTGGGATTACAGGTACCTGCCACCATACCCAGTGAATTTTTGTATTTTTTAGTAGAGATGGGGTTTCTCCATCTTGGCCAGGCTGGTCTCGAACTCCTGCCCTCAAGAGATCCACTCACCTTGGGCTCCCAAAGTGCTGGGATTACAGGCATAAGCCAACACACCTGGCCTCATTATTATTATTTTTTGAGATAAGGTCCTCTGTTGCCCAGGCCGGAGTGCAGTGGCATGATCACAGCACACTGTAGCCTCAATCTTCCAGCTCAAGCCATCCATCCTCCTGCTTTAGCCTCTGAGTGGCTGGGAATTAAGGCATGCACCACCACGCCTGGCTAATTAAATTTTTGTTTTGTTCTGTTTTGCTGTATTGCCTGGGTTGGTCTCAAACTCCTAGGCTCAAGTGATCCTCCCACCTCTACCTCCCAAAGTGTTGGGATTACAGGCGTGAGACACCATGCCAGGCCAAAAAGATATTTTTAAAGTGAAGTTGAAATGATCTGGCTGCAGGGGAATGTTCCACCATGTTTTAACAAGCTGCTTTATTCCTAAGTGCATCTTTAAAAAATAATTTTTTTTGTAGACATGGAGTCTTACTATGTCACCCAGGCTGGTCTCAAACTCCTGGCCTCAAGCAATCCTCCTGCCTTGGCCTCCTGAAGTGCTTGGATTATAAGCGTGAGCCACCGCACCCATTTGGCCTTAATGCAATATTTTGATCAGACAAAAATCAGTTTGTCTTGACTGTGAGGGCCCAAAAAGGCATGGAAGATGAGCTGGGAAAAGAGAAATCGAGAGTTATGGGACATGAGCTACTGCTCGGCTGTGACCTCCTCTGCGGCACTGAACAAGCCTGTTAGGCAAGTGCCCTTATTATTCCTGTCTTACAGGAAAGGAAGCAGAGGTAGTGAAGTCTGAGAATTCCTCTGGAGTCATATAGCTGGGGACCAGCAGAACTGGGATTTAAATATAAAGTTTGTCCAACTTGGCGCTAAAGCACTTGCCTGAGAGAAGATGGAAGAAAAAAATCCACATGCAGAAGTCTCTTACCACCACCTCCAGCTATAATCTCTACTGGACACCACAAAACATCTCGGCATGACGGTCTTCCCCCATCCCCTCAAGTACGTCCGGCTCAGTTCCTGGGAGTTTAATGCATGTTAAACACAGCACCGCTTGTTCTTCAAGACAGATAAGGGGATAGAAGGAGGGAAGGCGGCCCTTCTGGTCTACTCCGAGCACACTGGGGTTCCTGGATCACTTCATTAGGAAAATTGCTCAGCTGCTCCAAAGAATCCGGAGCCCCCTGGTCTGTCTCCCAGCCTCTCAAGCCTCCTCCAGCAGGGTCCCGCCTCAAATTCTCCACATTCCCCTACTCCAAAACCGACAGAATGGACCATTTAAAGCTTGAGCCAAGAGATACAGCAAACGCACCCCATGAAAACAGAGGGAGGTTTGCTTTGTTGGGAAGATCAAGATACTGGGAGCTCTGGCGGCTGAGCAGATCCCTTTTCATTTCATGCACACTGCAGCTGTGTAATCTCAGGATGGATATTTAGGGAAAGGCTTGCGAGCGGGAGGGCTGGAAAAACAAGACGCCTTCCCTGTGACAAGAGCAATATTTACACAGGGTTTGAAGCGGGCCGGCTCTGTCCCTCTCCCCTCCCAGCTGGGCGCTTCCCTGTAAGAGCAGCTCCTTCTTTCAGCAGTGTCCAGCACTTGCAGAAAACCCAAGCTGAAACCCAAGCTCCCAAAAAGGTGTGCGAACAGCCGAAAGGACGTAGGAGAGGGCCCAGGCGTGGTGGCATGAGCCTGCAGGAGGGCGAGATGCTTCCTGCCCAGCGTGGGAGACCCAGCAGCTGCTGTGGGGCCTGGACTGAAGCCTGCTGCACACTCCAAGTGCCAGAAGGACCCCACCAGAGCCCTCAAAGGTGAGTAGCTGCTCAGAGCCCAGATGCGAGCACTGCTGCCTGGAAACCACTCCTGAGCAGCTGGAGGGCAGGAGTCCTGGTTTAGGACACCCCTCAAGTGGGCTGGGGATGCAGTCCCTGCCTCTGGGTGAGCCAGCCACTTAGAGAGGTGGCCAAGCTTCGGGGTTCAGGGCATAGGCTCTGAGGTCAGGGACACGGATTGATTCCTGGTTCTGCCTCCTCCCAGCTGACTGTGTTTTGGGGGAATGTTTGTTTGGGGAGTGTCTCAACCTCTGCATCTCACTTTCCTCATCTGTACAATGGACATCACTTAGGGTAAAATGATACTGCGCCTTTCACAAAAGCCAAGCTGCGGGCCCAGAGTTCAGGGTGGAGCCAGACTAGAATCGCCTGGGGAGTCTGGCAGCACTCACGCCACCCCTGTGGGTGGCTTTGCTGAGGCCACTGCTTTGGCCAGAGTCCCGGGCAGCCTGCCAGCCCACCAGTCACTCCTGCACCTGGAGAGGGCCCCTTGGCCACACAGGACACTCGCTCCTGGGGCTGGGTGCCAGGCAACCACGCAGCCACTCTTCCCTCACCCCTGGGAGGCAGGTCTGCTCCATCCCACTCTCCTTCTGTGGAGTCGGGGTACGCACAAAAGAGACTCAAGAAACCAGGACAGGCTGCTTCCCCAAGAGGGTCCAAAGTAACACCAAATGCAAACTTGCCCCAGTGAGTCCACACTGTGGACTTTCCCCGCAGGGACTAAGGACCGGCTCCCAATCCTGGCAGCCTCTGTAACAGTGACGCATTCACTGCACACTACCCGATGCCACCTGTTCAAATAACTGATTCACAGCAGGAATCCTCACTACAGCCAGGAAAAGGAGGGGAAGATCTGAAAGATCTTTAAGGTAACAAAGCAAAACACAAGCTGTACCACAGCAGATGCAGTACGATTCCTTCTGTAAGACAAAAGCAAAACTCTGTGTCTGCTTGTCTAATGAACCAATTAGCTAACCAACCCAGCAACCAAGAATGAAAGCGGACAAGGGGATGACAGACAGGGCGAAGGTCCTCCCTTCCCAGAGCTGTTTGCTTCTGGACTCTGGTGGGGGTGGAGACTGAGAAGATGCAGTGAGTTCCACTTCATTTACTTCTTCACTGCCTGTATTTTTCACAATCAAACATGTCTCATCTGTGGCAAAGAATAAAATAAACTGTGATGGGTCCAAAAAGCTTCAGAATTCTTTGACCATTTCAGTTTTTTCTCCTCCTCCATTAAGATCCGAGAGTAAAAAAGAGGAGGAGATAGGCTGGGAGGGGAGCATTTCTGGGAGCCCGGGGAACGGGAAAGAACAGATGGGTAGGAGCCCCTTGGACACATCATGAATTCTGTGCAGGCAAAGAAACCCTCAGAATTATGACACTGTGCTGTGTTCCCTATCGGCATCCTGTCCTGAAAGTCAAGAAACTTGGCAGAGGAAGAACTCTGAACCACAGCTAACAGTAATGAGGTGTGATAACACGGCCAGCAAGCTCTCACTCTGGATTTATCGTGGGTCAAACCACAACTCCCGAAACAGCTTTGGACAGCAAGTGCCTCCAAAGTGTGCATGATCCCAGTTTCCATGGGGAATGCGTGTGAAAAGCTTTCACGGGGCTTGAGGATTTCCATCTGGCTTGGTCCCTGGAGCTGGCTCAATCAAGGCTTTGAGAAGCAGAGGAGTGGGTTACCTGTGGTGCCCCCTTCGAGTCCTGCACCATAGGCGGACACCAGGGCAGGGTTCCCCGCTTGTCCGGGCTCCCCAACACGCACTTTGAAGGGGCTTCCAACCACATGGCTCCCATTGAACTTGACATCGATGGTGTGGACACCATTCTCATGAGGGATGAAGCGAACAGCATACTTATCTAGGAGAATGAGGAAAGGCACAGTGTGAAATCAGGCAAATGGACGCCAACGAGCTCAGTAAGGACAAAGGAGGGAGGCCAACCCGAGATGGCCCATTTAAAACCAAGAGTTCTATTGGGAGCCTGGCACTCAGCACCCTGGATTTCAGAAGCAGACGAACCTCCCCTGTGTATCCCTCATCAGCCCCAAGGGAAAGGCATCCATATCGCAAATCCTATAAACGCAGGACAAGACTCCGGCCCCCGGCCTCAGAACACTTCCTTTCTTTAGAAAACCTCACTTTTTGAATGTGAAATTCAGTGAATGCTGTTACTAATCCTGTTTCGAGATGAATCTCATTTCACCAAAATTAAATTCTGTTTTTTCACTAAAACGATGATACAAGTTGAAGACACATCACCCTGAAACTGGAAGCTCTCACCACTTAAGGCTCCACAGTGGCTTACTCAGCTGAACTCTAGGTGACTACTCTTTACCTGTTCACCCATGGCGGGGTGCAGTTTTTCAAAAATGCCGGGAGATGGCCATTCTCACTACTGTTGAATGTCTCTGTTTTGGGAATGTCTAACAAGAAATAAAAAAGAATATATATGAAGGGAAAAAAGAAAACCTCACCTCTTCTACGTTTCTCTATTTGGCCATTTGAAGGGGGAAAATGGTTCCAACTGGTATTAATGCTCCTTAATTAAGCTCAGAGCTAGGAACTGCATGGGGCAGGTTTTTGGCTGTGCACTTGGGTCACAGCATGTAGCAAGATCATCTGTTAACTGAAGTGGGCACCTAGAACATCCACCCATTGTGTACCACCTGACCACCACCTCTTCCTTGAAGCCCTCCACGCGGGGTGCAGAGAGGCTGTTCTCCTCCCACCTTTCCAGGTAGCCTCTCAGTCTCCCCCTGGCTCCTAGTACTCTTCATTCCCTCCAGACTTGGTGTTCCCCAAGGCTCATCTCCCTCCCTCTGGGGCTGTCCACAGAGATGCATCTCCCCAGAGCTGTCCATGCTACGTCCTTTGGCACTGAACATCCCCCAGCAGTCCCCTAGCTGGGTCCCCACCCACCTCCCTTAAAGCCAATGTGCTTTTTTTTTTTTTTTTGAGACGGACAATGGCGTGATCTCAGCTCACCACAACCTCTGCCTCCTGGGTTCAAGTGATTCTCCTGCCTCAGCCTCCCAAGAGCTGGGATTACAGGTGCCCCCCACCATGCTCAGCTAATTTTTGTATTTTTAGGAAAGACAGGGTTTCACTGTGTTAGCCAGGCTGGTCTCAAACTCCTGACCTCATGATCCGTCCACCTTGGCTTCCCAAAGTGCTGGGATTACAGGCACGAGCCACCGCACCCAGCCAGGATCTTGAAGTTTCTAATTACACAACTTACTTGGCTCCTTTATGGTGTGAGTTGGCTTGAGTTGGGTATTCTATAATTTCCAATCAATAGTAACTGTGTCATGCTAATGATTGCATATATTTGTAGGGCTTCAAATCCTGCCTGGGGTGGAGCCAGCTTCCCCTGAAGCACACTGGCTTTAAGAGAAGAGGGAGGGTACCCAGTGAGGGACTGTTGGGGCTGAGGCCACCAAACCTCACAGTGATCTAGTAAGCATCTCCATTTGGGTATCGAGGATCCTTCAAAACTCCTCAAAGTAAAGTATTAAACCATTTAAAGCCCTGACCAATCCTTATCCACCCTCTGCCTCGGTGGCCCTAGTTTTGATAACTGCACTATCTTCTGACCCAATCACTAAGCTACATGGAATGTTTTGGAAGAGATTCTCTCTCTCGCTCTCTATGGCCAACCATATCTGTCTGGCCTCAAGTCCCTCCTCTCCATTTCCAATGCTGGTGCTTTCTCTAATGGACCACTCTGGGAGCACCAGCTCGCCGCTGGGCCTTTCAGACTAAAACCGGGATCTCACCCATCCCTCACCTTTGTTCCTCCTGAGGCTCCCCAATGCCCTTTCTGCCTACTGGGAAAAATAGATCTAAATGTTCACACAGATCTTACATTTCTTTTTCTTTCTTTTAGAGACAGGGTCTTGCTGTGTTACCCAGGCTGGAGTGCAGTGGCACGAACACAGCTCACGGCAGTCTCAACCTCCTGGACATAAGCGATCCTCCCACCTCATCCCCCTCAAGTAGCTGGGACTACAGGTGCGTGCTACCATGCCTGGCTCAATTTTTTACTTTATTTTGTAGAGAAGGGGTCTCGCTATGTTGCCCAGGCTGGTCCCGAACTCCTGGGCTCAAGTGAGCCTCCTAGCTCACTCAGCCTCCCAAAGTGCTGAGATTACAGGTGTGAGCCACCATGCCTGGTCAGATCCTAGATTTCTAACTACACTATACAAATATAGCCAGGCACACAACAAATGCCCTATAAGGCACTGATCATAGGTCTCCCCCTCATACATCAAGGCCCACATTAAATGTCACCTTCTCTGAGAAGCCCTCCTGAACTCACCAAGGCAGAAACTATTTCTCTGTCCTGCTCTGACCATCTTCACCATTTGCTTCTCAGTTCTGTGGTACTGGTGATCATTTGGGGTCATTATCTGTTTATTTGGCCAGGACTTCACTAAACTTTGAGCAACTCTTTGAGAGCAGAAATAATATATTCCTCAGCCTTATACCTTCCTTCAAGTTTCTGACACTTGATAAATGTTCACCAGTAACATTCTCTTTAAAGTTGATTAAATCAGAGAATTCCATATACCAAGGCACAAAGCAATAAAAATCTTAGGACATCAGGGCCTAGAGACCCAGATTTTCTTTTTGACATTTACAGAACATTAAACTGCCTTTCCCTTAAAGTGAGATCAAAGTGTGCTTACTCATAAGGTCAAAAATATAATAAAAATCTATAAGATGTTGTTACGATATCAGAGAAAAATCATGATGAATGTCCTGCAAAAGGAATTTGAAAAACTAACAGAAAATAAAGCAGCATTTGTTTTTGTGTTGTGTGTGTATGTGTGTGTGAGTGTGTGTGGTTTTTTTTTTTTTTTTTTTTTTTTTTTTTGAGACAGGGTCTTGTTCTGTCACCTAGGCTGGAGTGCAGTGGCACAATCATAGCTCACTGCAGCCTTCACCTCTCAGGTTAAGGCACAGCACCCAGCCCAGCATTTGTTTAAAAAAGAAATAAAGAAGGAGCGTTCTCTCCTAGGGTAAAGGGTCTGCCAATCCTCGGCAAATGTCTAAACCCTAATTTATAAACAATGTCTGGCAACAACAAAGGGAATTCAGAGGCTCACTGGCAGTAATGAAACTGATCAGCCATCCTTCAGGACGCACATTTACAGGAACATTCTGCTGCAAAGTTCTGGTGCTGGGAGCACCCACCAGGCCTCCTGCTCACCTGGCTCCAGCTCAGACACGTGGCACTCCTCCACGGCTCCAGAGGGGCTGTGCACCTTTGCATCAATCTTCCCTTTTGCGCCATTCAACCTTATAGCAAAGGATGCTGGCTGGTTAACTTTTAATCCCGATTCCTGAGAATTTAATACATTAGACAGGTTATGGCCCTCGGCATTCCTGCTCAGTGGCACACACTGACCCTACCCAAAACTCCGGGTGACAGTTCTCATACAAATAGGCCCAGAATGGTTTTCTATATAACATATGACAAGAAACGAGCAGGTGAGCCATTCCACATTTTTAACATAAAATATAAGATAGCAGAGACATGCATCTTCATGGTCTCCTATACAAACCATCTTGATTCAGCCTGGAAGAGATGATTTCTGGGTTTGGATACTTGAGACATCCTGGTCAAAAAGACTATCATCTCAGCATCCAAAATAACACCTGTGCAGGCCAGAAAACTCAGTATGTTCCCGATCAAAAAAGTATCGTCTTTTAGGAGGATACCAGCAGCTAACAAAGCCACGCATTCATGAACATGAACACAGTTTTATGTTACGATGTTTGCTATCTCAAAGGCAGACCTGGAGGAACCTATTATAAAGGGCTATGTGTGCAAAGGAGGCAGTACTGCATAGCAGTTAAGAATCAGCTGGATCTGGATTTCCCACTGTTTCTTAGCTATATAACCAGGTTGCCAAATCTCTTCAAGTCTCGGTTTCCTTATCTGTAAAATGGTCCTAATAATGATCTATCTGGAGGGCTACTATAAAGATCAAATGAAGCTGTCCATGCAAAACATTCAGCACAGGGCCTACCCCACACAGAGGGAGGCTTGAAAACATCAGTTTATTATTAAATATTAATATGCATTTAGAGGTCATATCCCCACAAGATGCCATAGAAAGACATAGATTTTATTTTTCCCCAGATCAGTTTCCAAGATACTTTGTCTTGGAAACTATCTCCTCTTCTGGGAGGAGGGGATCAGAAGTTCAGATGGTTAAGAACAAAGCTGAGCAACAACATTTGAGATATTTTAAGACTGGCCAATCCCGAACAGCAACATTTTACAAGTCAGCAATTTTGATTTAAACTTGCTTGGACAGCCACTCCTCAGGCAATAACTCTAAAGCAGCACGGCTCACACTTAATGTGCAAGCAAACCATCTGGGGATCTTTTTTATTTTTATTTTTGAGATGGTGTTTCGCTCATGTTGCCTAGGCTAGAGTGCAATGGTGCGATCTCGGTTCACCACAACCTCTGCCTCCTGGGTTCAAGTGATTCTCCTGCCTCAGCCTCTTGAGTAGCTGGGATTACAGGTGCACATCACCACGCTCAGCTAATTTTTTGAATATTTAGTAGAGACAAGGTTTTACTGTGTTAGCCAGGATGGTCGCGATCTCCTGACCTCATGATCCGCCTGCCTCGACTTCCCAAAGTGCTGGGATTACAGGCGTCAGCCACCATGCCTGGCCTCAGATTCTGCATTTTAATAAGATTCCCAGATGGATAGCCAGGTGTGGTAGCTCATACCTGTAATCCCAGCACTTTGGGAGGCTGAGGCAGGCAGATCATGAGGTCAGGAGATCGAAACCATCCTGACCAACATGGTGAAACCCATCTCTGCTAAAAATACAAAAAAATTAGCTGGGCATGGTGGCACACACCTGTAGTCCCAGCTACTCGGGAGGCTGAGGCAGGAGAATTGCTTGAACCCAGGAGGCAGAGATTGCAGTGAGCTGAGATTGCACCACTGCACTACAGCCTTGGTGACAGTGAGAGACTCTATCTCAAAAAAAAAAAAAAAGAAAAAAAAAAGCAGATTCTGATCCAGTGGGTCTGGGACTGAAGTTCCCAGGCGATGCTGAGGTCCAAGAACTGGCCCAAGAACCACATCTTCATGGCAAGGCCCTACAGCTACACTGTCTAATTTAGTAGTCACCAGCCACATGTGGCCATATATACATATATTTAAATTTAATACACTTGAATAAAATTTAAAAATTCAGCTCCTTGGTTCCTCTGGCCACATTTCAGATGTTCGATAGTCATGTGTGGTTAGTGGCTACCATGCTGCACAGCGTAGATGTGGAACAGCTCAATCACTGCAGAACCTACGATTGGACTGTGCTGCCCTGGGGGTATATAGACTGAGGAGGGAGGATGGAACACAGAATTAGAGAGTCTTTGATCACCAGATCACTCCCATCCCACCTCCACCCTAAGTGCCAGCCTACCGCAATTTTCTAAAAAGTCTCAAAAGCAACACAAAATGATACATGCCTCTCTTTGCTAACCAGCACCAGATGTTGCTGCGTGGGCCTCCACAAAACTCTCTGATCAATAATTTACCTATCACTCAGCATCAAATGATCCAGGAAGAACAGGGAGTGATGCTGACACACACGCCCCTCCTGCCGCAGCAGCTGGTTACAAAAGCTTGAGAAACAAGCCTGCTGTGCACTTACTGAAATATTTATGACCCAGCTATGACGAGAGGACTCTTCAGAAAAGTTTCCTGGAGAGGATTTTTCCAAGCCAGCTCCTTTTAGACAGAATCATTTACATTACCTGAATCCGGATGCCGCTAAATCCTCAAGAGGGAGATAAACGCCTCGAAAGATCGGAAAGAAATCTTCGAGATGCATGAGGCCAGCTCCTGCCCTCAACAAGTGCTGGGTTTATCTCCCTCCATAGGTTTTAGTTAAGTCGGCCACAAAAGACACTTCTGCTAAGAAGCCTTTAAATGAAACACAAGAAAAACATCTACACCACAGTCACCAGTTAGGACCCTTGGTATTCTCTAGATGAGGCCGCTTCAATGTGTGGACTGTGAGTCTGGTTTGGGTTCTGTTTGCATCCCTAAATGAAAGACTAATGTTTGGAACGACTGGAGGGATCCCAATTCCCCTCAGAGTACGATTAGAATCTCAAATGTAAACCATGCCTATGGAACTAGAGCCAATGATATCATAAATCTTAGGCATCAGATTGAATTTTAATCAATCCAATATTTTCAAGAATGAGGGGCAGGCTCAAGGCTATTTAGAAACTCTTACCCAGAAATCATATTTTGGGGTTTTGTTATTATTTCACAACTTAATTGCTACTCCCAGTTCAGATACCTAATTATTTTTCAGTGTCCTGGGCAAAAACCCAGAGGCATCCATGCTGGTTCTTAGTTTGGCTGAAGGTGCTAGTGCAAGCTTGAATTAAGTGACCTGTTTAGGATGAGGAGAAGTGTTGCCTCTCCTGGTATCCTAATGGGATGGACTATGAAACCATGTACCACAGTGTCAGGTGGCAGTTAAGGGCTGCAGTTAAGGGCATAGGTTCTGGTCAGGCACAGTGGCTCATGCCTGCAATCCCAGCACTTGGAGGCCGAGGAGGGCTGATCACCTGAGGTCAGGAGTTCGAGCCCAGACTGGCCAACATGGTGAAACCCCATCTCTACAAAAAATACAAAAATTAGCTGGGTGGGATGGCACCTGCCTGGAGTCTCAGCTACTCAGGAGGCTAAGGCAGAAGGACCACTTGAACCCGGGAGGTGGAGGTTTCACCGACCCAAGATCATGCCACTGCACTCCAGCCTGGACGATGGAGCAAGACACCGTCTCAACAACAACAACAACAAAAACCAAAACCAAACAAACAAAAAGCACAGGTTCTGGAGCCACATAGCCCCTACACTACCTCATGCTAGCTGGTTCCCAGTGGACGAAAGCTCCTTGCACCTCTGTTTTTCCATCATTAAAATGGGGTCAAAAGAACCTATTTGTCAGGCTATTGCAACAATTTACTGAAGTAACACTGATAAAGCTCTTAACATAGTTCCCTGCACACTTATTATAAATAAGTCATAATAAAATAAATTGCAATTGGCTTTCTCGAGGAAAGGCAGCCAACAACAGCAGGCTAAAACATCACTGCACTGTTATTTTTGTTTTCGTCTTGTTTTGAAAGCCCTTGTTATGCCTGAACCAATTATTAACAGGCTTCCTTTGTTTCCCTTAAATAAACCTTTAAAAACAAACTTGTTCCCAAATGTTAAGGTGTGTTGTTGACTGTGGCTCTGTTTTTGCTTGCTCCAAGTGTCATCTGCCCTAAGTGTATGGGAAATTGACTCTGTCACAGGAAAGCTCCCCAATGACTAGGTGACATCTGTGGTCAAAATGCGAATAGGGGCCTCAGCACCTAAGTGGGCATTGAAGCGGCCTCAGGAGCCCAGGGGTCTCACTGGTCGGCCTGCGGCCAAGGAGATGGATGCTTCCTTGCGTCTCACCTGAAGGCTCATAACAGTGAGGCGGCGGGCGTCGTCAGAGGGCGCGATGACCGGCACCAGGTAGGGGCTTTCCGGGATGTGCTCATCATTGAACTTGATGGACACCTCGTAGTTACCTAGGAGGACAGAAAAGTCCCATCATGTCAGAGACTCTGGACCCAGAGTGGTCTCTTGCTTCTCACGAAGGGCTAAGCTGTCTTTGGAGAGACCCAGCCCTCCTCAGTGTCCACAGCTGATTGGTTGAGGGGGAAGTGCCTGGCTGAGGCTAGGCGGATATGATTTCCTTGGTGGGCAAGACCAAAGACTCTTAACCAGGGGCCCACAGGGTCCTCAAATGGCCTGTGTATTGAATTCAGGAGATCCAACTTGAATGGGAAAAAAACTAGATTTTAATTTTCACTAACCTATGACTGAAATTTACCATTTCTTTTCTTCAGAAATGTTGACAAGGAATAACAGCATGTTATAAGTACATGTGGCTTATATCACCATTAAAAATCATAGATGTTGGCTGGGCGCAGTGGCTCATGCCTATAATCCCAGCACTTTGGGAGGCTGAGGCAGGCTTATTACCTGAGGTCCGGAGTTTAAGACCAGCCTGGCCAACATGGTAAAACTCTGTCTCTACTAAAAATATAAAAATTAGCTGGGAGTGGTGGCACATGCCTGTAATCCCAGCTACTCAGGAGGCTGAGGCAGGAGACTCACTTGAGCCTGGGAGGCGGAGGTTGCAGTGAATTGAGATCAGGCCACTGTACTCCAACCTGGCCGACAGAAGGAGACTCCGTTTCAATAAAATAAAAAAAAAAAAAAAAAAAAAAAAAAGATGTTTTTACGTCATCTTACAGTTTTACAGATATTTTGACGTATCATTTTCACTTATTATCTTGATGACAGCTAATATACTGGCACCAAATCTTATGATTTAATGTATTAGTGAAGATATGCATGTTTCTATGTTGCACATCTGTTCTTGTAAGATTTCGGTAACTGTATTTTAATATCATTAATTTCCTTTATAGTGTGTGACATATTTCATTTTATGTGGTTTAAAACATTATCCCAAGAACAGTCCCCATAGGCTTCACCAGATGGCAAGAGTCAATGGCACACAAAAGGTTAAGAACTCCTGCTTGAGGGAGCTCAGATGCCAAGGCCACTCTTCTGGGGGCAGCCAGCCAGGGTAGCCATGGGTAGGCAGACAGAGGCTGGCCGGTGGAAAGAATGAAGCAACTGGATGAAAGCACGAAGCAGAGAGGCTAATGGAGAAAGGCAACAGACAACCAGAGCAAGCATTCCCACCCTTTGGAGGTCAGGCCGTGTATCTTGCAACTGGATTTCTAGAAGGCTCTCCTATGTGCCTATACACATAAATTCCTCATTGACTTCAGCAAATTTGATGAATTTCTGTTCCTTGCAACCTAACCATGTTCAAACAAGGAAAATGTCCTCTTGTGACCCCTGAATACATACCAGGCTCTTGGGCAATATAAGACACACCGCACGACCCATTTTTATGGTCATCGAATGTAATCTCGGCCTTACTGGGGCCCTCAACAGCGATGGAGAGGCCTCCAGCACCTGCTTCCCGGGTCCAAATGCTGAACTCAGCTGAGAGCAAAGAGACACCTGGTTAGCGAGTAGAGTAAGCCCTGCAGAACCCCTGCCCCTCTTCCATTCTTGCTCAAACTTGCAGTGCTCGGTTTAGTTTGTTGCAAGCTGCTTCCTCTTTCTCTAACCCCAAGCAGAACCCAAGCAAGGTCGATCAATGAAGTTTCCTAAACATCACTAGCGATAACTAAATTCGTAAGACATCTGGAGTCCTCTGAATACATGTTAACCAGCCGGATGCAGTGGCTCACGCCTGTAATCCCAGCACTTTGGGAGGCCAAGGCGGGAGGATCACATGAGCCTGGGAGTTCAAGACCAGCCTGAGCAAGATAGTGGGAACCCCATTTCTAACAAGTAAAAAAAGAAAGAAAAAAAGAGTATCAAATAAAAAATTTTTTTAATGAATACACCTTAACCAAGCCAGAAAAAGATGAGAATGTTCCATTTTTTACCCACACAGCTTCCCACCAGCAGCAACCATAGAAAAGAATGCTGAGTCAGTTTTGTAGCTTTCTAGTGTGTTTCACAGAACATCAGCCCTGCAAGATGCTCTGGAAACAATATTACTCTGCTCCCCAGTGAGAGACTCAGATGCACACTAATAAGTTATAGGCTCCAAGTAGGCTCCCAGTGAGAAGCCTGTTTGGTTTTATGTAGGTGAGCAAAGCTTAGTCACTAAGAGTGTGCCAGACTTAGTCACAGATGCCTAGTTTTAAAGAATGCCCCTTAACGCCATCTATCAGAAGTCTTCTCTTTAGAACAGGGCAAAAAAGTATGTGGGTGTTTCACACTCTCTGGGTTCAACTCGTACTCTTCCCAAGTGAAAGAGCTGCTGGGAAAGCTCACCTGGGACTCCCGCTTCTCCTCTCTCCAGGCCGGGGCCTCCTGCCCGCACCTTGTGGGCGCCTCCTTCACCAAGTGGCCCCACAGTGAACTGGAAGGGGCTGCCAGTGACATGCTGCCCACGGTACTTGACGCTGACCGTGTGAACGCCCATCTCCTGGGGCACAAACCGGACGCAGTGCGAGTTCTTCCCCATGGGCACAATCTCTGCCTCCGTCACACGGCCAGAGGGGCTGGTGACGTGGGCCGACATATCACTGCTGTTGATTTCTGAAAGAGGGAGGGAGGTTGGGAGAGAGAAGAGGGTTAGGGTGAGGGCCTGAGGCAAGGCAGGACATGCAGGGCAAGCAGCTGAGAGCAAGGTGTGTGCAGCCCGGTGGACGAGGGGTGCCCAGGCTTCCTTCCCTTCAGGCTGGGTGACTGCCCTCCTGTGGCCAGCATGGAGCAGGCAGGGCCCTTCAGGCCACCCATGCTAGGGGCACTGAGACTTCTTGCCAAAGGTGACATGGTCATCCATCATGCATACACGGGCTCCTTTCCACAGTAGGTAAATAAGAGCCGTCATCCCTTACTGTCAAGAAGCTTTGCCATTTCTTTTAGGCAACAAGACAAAGTTAGAGAAAAAGGTGAACATATGTCAGTCCCAATGGCAAACAGGAAACCATGCGTGAGCAAAGCTTTGAGCAAACCAAAGACCGGGGCCACACTTTCAGAAAAGCAATGCCTTGGGTCACCAGCACTAGGACACAAGACCACATCACTCTATGTGAGCTGCTCACGTCATACCAATGACTGTGCCTGCACTGCCATGGTGAGGCCAGGTGGCCGCATGCGGGGCAGGAAGCACTGCCATCACCTAGAGCCAGTATGAAACTGCACCCTCCAGCCCCACAGGATCTGGGCAGAGCAGCTCATGACTCTGACCCCTGAGGACAGAAAAGGGAAGGGAGGTTGAAAAGAGGGTCACCCATGTTATGAACTGAATGTCCTTGCCCCTCCAAAATTCAAATATTGAAATCCTACCCTGTCAATGTGATGGGATTAAGAGGCAGGGCCTTGGGGAGGCAATTAGGATTCGATGAGGTCATGAAAGTGGAGCCCCTGTGATGGGATCAGTAGCCTTGTAAGAGTCCAGACAGCTTGCTCCCTCCGTTGTCCACCATGTGAGGATACAGGGAAGCTGTCAGTCTGCAGCCTGGAAGAGGACCCTCACCACAATCTGGCCACACTGGCCCCTGATCTTGGACTTCCAGCCTCCACAACTGTGAGGGATACAGTTCTGTTGGTTGCCACATAGTTCAAGTTATTTTGCCCAAACTGACGAAGATGCCTCGCAAAACCTGGGTCTGGAGGACTTCTGAAGTTAGTGAGCCATCCTCCATTCTAAGAGGAGGGGATCTCCGCAAGGATCATTTGGGTAATGAGGGGAAAATCGAGCCTCACCCAGAGTCATCTGGTACTAAGTAACTAAAGAATAACAAAATGGCCAAGAGCTGGAAGAGACTTAAGAGAAAGGGAAAACATCCATACTGCACAGATACTTGCTAGTTCCTCAAGAAACAAATAAGCAGAGAACAGAACAGATATTTTGCAAAATGAGAAATGTAAAAGCAAATTAAAAGAAAACAGAGTACACATCACTAGCCATCAAAGATATGAAACTGAACACTGGATGCCATATTTTTCCATCTAATTGTCCAAAGTGAGAAGGAAAGACAGCACCAGGGCTGGTGGGGGAATATGGAGAAATGTGGAAGGTGGTCTGCCAAGGCGTCAGCCCAGCCCACTCCTGGGCATCTGGCCCACAGCTTGAGCACAGGGTGGTGGATGTCAGGGGCTGAGGCAGAGATGAGTGTATGTGAAATGACGGTTGATGCATCTAGACATGAAAAGGAATCTCTTTTTTACTATCACCAACAGTTTCATGGAAAGAAATGGCACTTTATCAGGGCCATGAAAGAGATAAGGTGGATGTCTAATTTTTTTTTTTGAAATGGAATCTTGCTCTGTCACCCAGCCTGGAGTGCAATGGCACAATCTTGGCTCACTGTAACCTCCGCCTCCCGAGTTCGAGCGAGTCTTCCACCTCAGTCTCCTGAGTAGATAGGATTACAGGCACCCGCCATCATGCCCAGCTAATTTTTGTAGAAATGGGCTTTCACCATGTTGGCCAGGCTGGTCTTGAACTGCTGACCTCAGGTGATCCGCCCACCTCAGCGTCTCAAAGTGCTGAGATTATAGGCGTGAGCCACTGCGCTGGGCCCAGTACAGCTATTAAGTGATCGTGTCTCAACTCTACAGTAATGAGGCTTTTACCACATTCTGATGTGACCTGACACTGATGTGACTACACAAGAAGAATCCGTTATCTAAAGCCAAGAAGGCAGAGTCAACAGCTAAGTGACATGTTAGGAAGGATGGGGACACGGTGAAGAAAGACGGCCCCCTCTCCAGAGCTCACAACACAAACTCCATCTGAAGACGATTTAGATTTCCTTCTCTGTAGAATTTGGGCAAGTCCACAGGACATGTCAACTTCTGAGCAGAGGAGCCTCAAAACTTTCACTCCCAGTGGCTTCTCTCTGGATGGATTTTTTTTAAATAGAAAGACCTTGGGCCACATTTCAGCCAGACCGTGTGCCCTGTTGATTGGCTAATTGGGGCCCATGAGGAACAATTCACCACCAAAGGGCTAGATGGGGCCCAGCTAGATCTGCAGCCCAGCCTTTGTTCTAATTTCAGGAATGAAAGAGAAATACTAGAAGGACGCCGCTGGGCTGCCACCTCTTAAATACTTCCAGACACTGGCATCGGCAAGGCCCGTTCTTTCACTGACATGATTCTATCTGACAGATAGTAAATCTAAAAATCTAAAAGCGTATCTATGTTTGCCCCATGTGACACAATAAAACTATTTTTATTTGGAAGAGGAAAAAGGTAGCGAAGTAAACAGATTTATTTTTCTTGGACGAGCCTCTGTGAAAATAAACATAGAAGAAAATAATGAAATGAAGATGTCAGCACAGCCGGCTTGGATGCTATGTTCTGGGCCATGCCTGAACTTGGTTCCCAAAGGCACCCGCTGCCCTGAGGGCTGGAGCCAAGGCTTCCCTGCCCCACTAGTCCCCAACACCCACCTGGGATTTTCAGGTTCAGGTCGCAAATGCTCCCGACAGTGGCCACAGACGGGGCCCGACTGGTGCGGGTGATGCTCTCTTTGACTCTTCCCTCCCCGCTGATCTTCACAGTAAATGGGCTCCCTGCAATACCCAAGAAGGTTCCTGTGAGCAGCCCAGAGGCCAAGGCACGGCATTTACAGAAAACCCAGGCATCCGACCTGGAGGGGAATGGAACGCACATACCAGGCACGTGCTCGTCAGCGAATTTGGTGGAGACGATATAAACCCCAGGCACGGTGGGGAAATAGGAGACTTTGCAGGTGCCGTCTTCCAGGTCCTCTGTCTGGATGTCCACCTTGCTGGGGCCTTCCACCGCCAAGGATATGCCACCATAACCTGCAACACAGCAGCCCCAGGCTGTTCTGACAGCCTCCTCAGGAAGGGGGAGCCAGATGAATGGGAAAAGGACATCTGATCCTTAAGGTTCCATCTATTTCTACATAGCAGAAAGAAACTAAATGGTGGCCTTGTTTGTATAGCCCAGAGGGGGATTAGTAGGTTAAGGGCCCTGAGAAGTCCTGTAGTGAAATAACCTGCTGAACCTGGTTTTGACCAGAGAATCCTTTCCTCAAGGGTATTTACTAATATCCCATAGAGAATGTGTCCTGTGCAAACAGCTGCGGAGGACATTCTGCCCTCATGTCTCCAAGAACAACACATACCACTTCAGGGGTTTATCCCCAGCCAGACCTGAGATTCTGAATTTTTAAACAGCACCTGGTTGCCTCAACTAGGTCAGCAGAATGAAAGGTTTAAAAGGGAGTATCTTCCAACCAAGACCAGAAATTCTCCAGCCCTCTCCCCTGGGCTAGAATTTGTCTAGAATTCACCAGTGTGGCCATCCCTCAAGAAAGCAGATGACTGGAGACACTGGAGTGTGGCGAGCTTAGGAGAGATGCAATCTAACTCAAACCATCTCCAAGAGAGAATGGAAAGAGATGCCTCATTTCCACAAAAGCTCTGCTCAGATGACTGTGGTCTTGGCCAGCCGACTCAACATCCTTTGCCTGGACCCTGGGAAGCTGAGAATGAGGGTGGCAGATCAGATGAGAAAACAGGGGTCTGTGGGATCTCATGGCTCTGGGTTCAGATCTTAGTGCAGAGAGGACTCTAAACCTTGCAAGCCTCAGTTTCATCATCTAAAAAACAGACAATCTCATTTCACCCGTGGTCATGAGGTGTAAATGGCAATGCAGGGAGAAGGACCTACAGTTTGAAGGATGCTCAGAAAGGAAAAGGAGTTGGTAGGATGAAAAGATGAAGCCGACTCAGCAAAAGAAGTCAGTTCCCACAAGTTCTGGGCCTCTCCCGTGGGACCACAGACCTGCATCCCTTGTGTCCACGATGAAGTCAGACATCTCGAAAGTCCGACCTTCTGACAGGCCGCGGCCATAGACTTTGGCTCGGCGGGCGTCACCAATCTCGGACTGGACCACCATTATGGACACAGGGCTGTTGGCTACATGGTTGCCATTCTTCTTGATGCTGACCAGGTGTTCACCCACTTCCCGGGGGATGAAGGAGATGCCTGGACCAGAGCACAGATTGGGGTTTGTAAGGGGATGGCAGAGAGGAAGCAGGAGAGAGACACACTCTCAAAACCAGAAATATGACCCTTTTCCTGACATCCAGCAACCCAGAGTGTCTCAAAATGTCGATATCACCATGTGGAAACACGCTTGGACATTTATCATGCGTGTGACCCAGCAGGTTTACCATATCACACTCCATTGTGCTACCAATTTCCCAAGAAAGGACTGCAGGAGTCCCTGTCTCCCACCCAAGATATCCTGATTCCAGCCAGGAAGGGTAGCCTAGCTCACCAATGTGGTTGTTGGGCAGCCTCTTCAGGAGACAGGGTTCGTCTCGGCCAGACGGGGCCTTAATGCTGGCCGTCAGGCTGCTGAGGTCAGTCTCACTGATGTCGAGCAGGAAGTCAGCGGCCGAGCCCAGCTTCACCTGGGAGCACCGCCTGCTGTCATCTGGGAAATAAATATCCCCCCAGAAGGACTCCCGTTACATGTGGTCACCCCAGCTTCCCAGAGCTGCCAAGCCATATGCCATTCACAGATGAATAGGCAAGAACTAATTACACAAAGCTGAGTGAAGAAAACGGGCCTTGGACATGGAGTAGACCCAACCAATGAAGAGTGAAGGGATTCATGCCTGCTTGCAGCAAAGACAAAGTGCTGGCAGGACCCAGAGACCTGAGTCCTCACAGACCACCTTTTAAAGAAATCTTTGGGCCAGGTGCATAATCCCAACACTTTGAGAGGCTGAGGCAGATGGATCACTTGAGGTCAGGAGTTTAAGACCAGCCTGACCAACATGATGAAACTTCATCTCTATTAAAAATACAAAAATGAGCTGAGTATGGTGGAGGGCGACTGTAATCCCAGCTATTCAGGAGGCTAAAGCAGGAGAATCACTTGAACCCAGGAGGTGGAGGTTGCAGTGAGCTGAGATCACGCCACTAAACTCCAGCCTGAGTGACAGAACAAGACTTTATCTCAAAAATAAAATAAAATATAGGAATCTTTGGTAGTTGAAGGCACCTCGTACCTGCCTGGCATGGCCATGGGCATTTCTCAGGTAAACAATAACCATATTCCACACAGTACTACCAGCTGCTTCACAGACAGGTCTAAACACTGTGGGGACATGGACCCTGCCTTGTGCATCATCCTATATCCCACTGAAAGCATAACCTGAACACAGCAAGGTGAGGAGCATGGGCTTTAGAATTTGATAACCTGGATCTGTTCACCCATATGCAAACTTGGCTACACCACTACTCTGCAAAGCCTCAGTTTTACCATCTATAAAAGGGATAGCAGAAAATTTATCTAGTAGTGATGCAGAAAGGCATCTCTGAGCTCATGCACTATTGCAGTAAGTATGGTTTAAATACTCCATTGGAGAGCTTTCTCTTTGCACACTAGGGTCACACTGGCATGGTAACAGTGTGCTCCAAATACTAGCTCTTGCTTTTTCCTGGATTATCAGCAAGGAAAGAATTTAGCCAGCCCAAAATTGGACTTACATTCCCTGCTCCTCCTCAATGAGTCTCCTTGAAACCTAAACTCAAAGAGATGTCTAGCCTGCTGCCTGTGGTCTGATAAGGAGGGTAGCAGTCAGGGGCAGCCATATTTCTCATTAGGAAGCCCCCACAATCCAGACAACCCTACCTGTGATCTTGGCTGTGAAGGGGCTGCCGGGGATGTGCTTGTCATTGTATTTGACAAGAATGCTGTAGTCGCCTGGCAGAGTGGGCAGGTAGGTTACTGTGCATGTCCCATCTTTATTGTCAATGCAGCTGATTTCTGCTTTTGAGGGGCCCTCAATAGCCAAGTCCAGACCACCTAAAAGTGGGAACAGGGATGAAGGGGTGTTAGGGAGAGTTTCCTTGTTTTAAGAGTATCCTTGTAACAACAACTCATCCGGGTCAGCCCTGATTCTGGGTACAATGGACTGATGCACTCCATGTGAGTTGTGGGCAAAGGGGCATATGTCAGAACAAAGCAGTCCACGTAGGAAAAACATCCATGGAGAAGAAACCCCAAATGTCTGAGTTCTTCACTGCAAGAAACCCTGGCACTCTCTCTACTCTCAGGATGCATGGGATGAGAAAGGGAAGGAGCCCTGCACGTCAATTACACACAGGAGATGGTGGGCGGTGGGGGGCAGAGGTGGATTGTCCTTGCCCATCAGGCACTGGCTGCCATCATGGAAATCCCATTAGAACCACAGATTTGGGAGTCTCCATCCCCATGGGGATGGGCACAGAGCTTTATCAAAAAGAGCCACTCAGTAAGTCATGTGGTCTTGTGGATATATGCACAAAAAGAACAGAAACATCACCAACCAAAACATACTTAAATTCCAGACAATTCACATAAAGTATTTCATAGCATGAATCTGATTTCAATTAGAACACAAAGGACTTCAAAAATGTCTGGTCTGGGTAGAAGACAAAGCAGCTCTACAGAAGAAACAGATTTATATGAGAAAAAAGACAAGACAAATACTACCATCTAATTGTCTCATTTTTAAAAGCCGCCCTGGAACCCTGTACACCTCACCCTCCGAATGGAAGGCTGAAGGCTTATAAACACGTAAACCACACAGTACCTTCTCCTGCATCCTCCGTGACGATGGTGAAGGTGGCAGTTTTGTTGGCCACTCCGTACACGAGGCCTGGACCATATGCAGAAACGCTTCCACTGTTGGGGTAGTTCACGTAGAACTGGAGTGGGCTCTCTGGGTTACAAAGGACACAAACAAAACCGGTGCTCATTAAAGGGTGAATGAAGACCTTGGACAACCAGCATCTTAACACTCACCTGTCCACATGTTTGGCGCCTCCTAAGCAGAGGCAGAGACAGAAAGAGATGCAGGTGTACCCACACCTCCATCCTAGGATACCAGGGAGGGTCTACGCAGTATTATTCCTTCAATCACAACATAAGAAAAACAATCCTGGAGGCGGCTCCAAACAAGGGAGAGGGCTAAGGTAAGGTAATCCAGCTCAACCTGACAAATAAGGAAGACACTTCTGCACTGGGTGGTGAAAGGACCCATGGTCAGAGGGAAGATAAGTGGAAAGGGCTTTTGGAAGGTCATTTGCCCATGCCACTCAAAATGCAAGGAGTCAATCCCACAGTGGTCTTCCCCACCCACCCCGACTCCTAGCCCCATGTCAGCACTTTCATTTCTGCAGTGTTCAGGTACACATCAGGACCGGTTAAATAAATACAGATCCACTCATGGGCAAGTGAGGAAGACCCGTGTTTACTAACTTGAGAAATTATCCATAATATGATGCATTAAAAAGAAAAAAGTGGCTGGGCGCGGTGGCTCACCTGAAGTCAGGAGTTCGAGACCAGCCTGGCCAACACGGCAAAACCCCATCTCTACTAAAAATACAAAAATTAGCCGGGCATGGTGGCACATGCCTGTAATCCCAGCTACTAGGCACTGAAGCAGGAGGATTGCTTGAACCTGGGAGGCGGAGGCTGCAGTGAGCCCAGACTGCACCACTGCACTTTAGCCTAGGCAAGAGAGTAAGACTCCATATCAAAAAAAAAAAGAAAAGAAAAAGAGCAAGTTGCTATAAACTATGAATACAATTATTCTATTCCTTTCAAAACAAAATAGAACAAAATTGTATGCATGTTTGTAGATACAGAGAGAAACATCTGAAAGTGGATGTTTCACTGCCGTACACACCAGCAGTGGAAGTGTATGGCAGATGTGAGAAAGACATTTTTTCCTCTCTCCATCTGCTGGTTTAGAAAATTTAAATAGAAGCAGACAATACATTTTTGCTTTAAACAAATATTATGCACACATAACTAAAGAAAATGCCAATCTCAGAGAAATATTTGCAACTCCTATCACAAAGGGCTTATCTCTCCAATGTTTAAATTGCTCTTAGAAACTATAAGACAAAGACCAGTAACCAAATAGAAAAACAGGCTGTGGATCCAGACGTTCAGTTCACAAAGAAATACAAATAGACATATGGAAAGTTGTGCAGTCTCATTCACAAGAGAAATGCAAATAAAGCAATGCTGAGACTATTTCTTTCCAACCATCAGATTGGCAAAGATCCAACAATTCAATAGCATATTCTACTGGCAAATTTGTGGAAAAGAAGGTGTTCTCCTCCACGGCTGGTGGATATATGAATTACAACAGCCCCTCTGAAGGGCAATTTGACAAGAACTGTCACAATCATAGATGCCTGCACTGGGGCCCCAGCAGTGCCTCCTCTGGTAACTAAATCTCACAGATACACCTTGATGAGTATGAGGTGACTAGGAGAAAAATCGATTTGTTGCAGCAAGACTGGGGACAGCAAGAGCAGGAAGAATCAAAACGCCCTCCAATAGGGAAATGGACAAATATGTAATAGTTTGTCCACATGAGGGAAGGCTGGGAAGGTACTCTCTTACATATCTGCATTTCCATTTGCATGGAGAGTCTTAAAAATACTTGGAAATTGCCGGGCGTGGTGGCTGATGCCTGTAATCCCAGCACTTTGGGAGGCCAAGGTGGGGGAATCACAAGGTTAGGAGTTTGAGACCAGCCTGATCAATGTGGTGAAACCCCATCTCTACTAAAATTACAAAAATTAGCCAGGTGTGGTGGCGCGGGCCTGTAATCCCAGCTACTAGGGAGGTTGAGGCAGGAGAATCACTTGAACTCAGTAGGCAGAGGTTGCAGTGAGCTGAGATCGTGCCATTTGCACTCCACCCTGGGTGACAGAGTGAGACTCTGTCTTAAAAAAAACAAAAACAAACAAACAAACAAACAAAAAAAACCACGCTGAAATTGGCCAGGCATGGTGGCTCATGCCTGTTATCCCAACACTTTAGGAGATCAAAGCAGGAGGTCTGCTTGAGGACAGGAGTTCAAGACCAACCTGGGCAACATAGTGAGACCCTATCTCTACAAAAATAAAAAACCTTAAAACTCTGAAGTTGAACATAAAAAAAAAAAATGTATGACAGTCTGGTTCGAGGAGAGGGCAGATGGAGGATATGGGTGGGAAGCAAACTTTTCTCTCTATCATTTTCATTTTTGAACCATGAGAATGTGTTACATACTAAAAATACTAAATTAAAAAACAAATCTTTAAACGACTACAAAAAGAAAGAGTGAAAAACAGTAACACTGTGCTGGTTGGTGGCCCATGAAACCTAAGCTGGCTTCCCTTGTCCTCTTCCTCCGCCTCTGCCTCCACCCCAAGCTCCCAGGCCACACAGGGCTCTGCAGGCCAGGCTGGAAAGTCCCTCACCATGCCTGATATTTTTCTCCCAGCTTGACCTCTGGTCACACTCCGCATAGTGAAAAAGATAAACAACCACAGACCTAAAGGCTGGCACTGTGACCCAAGACGCTGAGCCACATCATCCCTTTTAGAAATCAGCTGGATCTGCTGCGGTCCCAGGCTATTTGGTTTCACAGGGGTGCCGACGCTGCATTCCCCAGCCTGCTGCCAAGAGCGGCTACCTGCACAGTGGCTGAGGAGTGTCTATCTGCAAGCTGCTCAGATGCCTCGAATGGTGGAGCCCTGCTGGGCCTGCTGCTCTCGACTTACCAGGGATGTGACTGCCCATGTATTTGATGTGCATCTCGTGGAGCCCGACCTCAGTGGGGGCATATCTGACAGTGACTGTGCCGTCCTTGTTGTCCACAATCTCAGGTGTAGCCGTCTTCCCAGAAGGCATGTGGACTTCCCCTATGGAGCACAGGGAGATGGGGCAATGACTCCACCAGTGACCTTCCCCAGAGAAGCTGAGCCCAGGGCACAGGTGTATTCAAAATAAAGGTTTCCAGACCCAAGAATATTCACTGCTGCCTCAAACATTCAAGTCCCACAATGAGAGAGACCATTTAAAAATGCTCTTTGTTTTTTTCAGTTCCATTTGGCTTCACAAAATACAGCAGGTAACTCCTGAGTAAAGAGTTTTCTACAACTAGCAAAATCAAGTTCAGAAAGGACTTGAAAGACCATGATACCAGCAGACTCAGTAGAACATGAAACTAAAGAGAAGCAGGCATTGAAAAGAGGCTGAGGGGAGAAAGGAACTCCTGTATGACAGACTCAGTGTCAAAGTCACATCTGGAAAAGTCAAATAAGAAAAGGCATGAAGAAAGGGCAAACAAGAAGCCGACAGTCATGAGGTATCTAAACACAGCAGTTCTTCACCTAGATGGAATCATGCGCCTGCTCAAGAAAGCTGTCAGTAAGCCACTTCTTGAGAGAAACACACACATGGCGTATTCTGTAGTTTCAGGAGCTTATGGCCCAACACCCAACACCAAGAACCCGTGACCCTGGGTTAGGGAGCCCGGGGTCTGGGGGACAGTGGACACACCTCCCTGGCACCATTCTGGGGAGCTTGTGAGAGCAAGTGAGAATGAGACGGCCTTCATGGCAAGTGCTTACCAGTGATTTCTCCTTTCCTGACGGCAAACGGAATGACCAGGTCAAAAGGCTTAAATCCCAGGCCGTTCATATCACTCACTGGGACATAGGCCTCTTCAGTTACCTAAAAATAGAAGGCAGTGGTCACTGGGTAAAGCAGACAACAGCGGGAGCTGGTGAAGCTACATGGGGCAGAGCTGCTGGGAATTCTGCAAGTCAGTGAGGCCAGGATTTGGGAATGCAGCTGCCCGTTGTGGTATGGACTTTGTCTAAGTGACTCCAGCCCAGGGTAGAACCTGAGGGACTGGAGAAGTCATGCTGACCAATTGTTAGTAATCACTTGGGAGTCTGTTTGTAAAATTCCCAGCAGCGCCCATGGGAAAATGGAAAAATGAGAGACAGCAATGTCTATGAGTCCCAATAGGCTCCATCTGGAAAGGTTTAGTTGCTTGTGGCCTGGAAAAGAAGGTGCATTTTAAGTGGCAGAGAGTAGCAGTGGGTGGCTTTCCCCCTGAACAGAAACTGAATGTGCAAGTGGCGGCTTTGAGAGGCAGCAGGCGGGCCGCAGACAGCTGTCCGTCTTTCTCTTTAAACACGGAGAGACAAACTGCACCCAGCGTGATCACAGACACAACGGTTGACGATTCATGGAGCACGGATGGTGACGCGAAGGTGATCTTATGACAGAAAAAGCAGGGATCATCGTGATGGGCAGATCAGTGAGGGGCACACCAATGACCAGGACACCCACAGGGCTTAAGCAATCCCAGAAGCAGATGGCAGCTTTTCTGAAATGAAGGCTGAGTAAACACAGAAACGCAAAAATGAAAAAACCAAAATTGTACCCAGGGCCTGAATCCAGGGGGACATGCATTTACCGGTGCCTCCTCCACGGCTGTGACTTCCCCATCTGTGGCCTGGTCAGTGGCAAATGGAGATTAGTTGGGAACCATACTGGAAGGATACACTCAGTAGACTGCTGCCACAGAGCTGCTTCCCCCACGGCCCCATCTTGAACCACAGTGAGCCGCTCACTCTAGTGAAGGACACTTTCTTACTGCCCTTTTGGAAGGCAAGTTGGTGTCCTCTCTTTAACTGTCAGATGCACATGCCCTGGGAGCCCACAACCCCACTTCTAGCACGCAGACCTACGCTGGCAGGAAAGCGATGTGTGTATGGACCTTGACTGGTGCCATCTGTGGTTGTGAAAAACTAAAGCAACCTAATGTCCATCTGGAAGGGGTTTGGTCAAGTAACTTTTGGTGAGTCTGTCCAGTGGCACACAGCAGTTGGGTCCAGTGAATCAATATGTAAGGGTATCTATGGCATATTGAGGGAAGGAAGCAAGGTGCAAAAGCAGTATGTATGGTGTGACCCCGGGCATGAAATTGAGGTGTGTGAAATGTAAGCAGGTAAAAACTAACATGAGGCATCTCTGCAGCAGAGGATTAGGAAAAAGGTCTCTTTTT
>CAUYQU010046249.1:0-36736 GCA_963574635.1 Cheracebus regulus | reverse complement strand
TTTGAACTCACACCTGAAACAAGCAAATTTAATAAATATTTACAGAACCTACCACCCCATATCCACAAAACATATATTTTTTTCAATATTATATCATACCTATTCTAAAAGTGATCACATAATAGGAAATAAATCACTTTTGAGTAATTGCACAAGCATTTCACAGATTTAAATGAAATCCTGAGCAATAGAGCAAGATTCTCGTTCTCTCTCCCTCTTTCTCTTTCTTTTTTTCTCTTTTATTCTACTTTTCTCTTAAAAAAAACTTCCCCTCTCTCTTTCAAAAAAAAATATAGTTTCAAATTTCATGTAAATGTTCTAAAAGAAATAAAAATTATTTTCAATATTTCATTTTCCTGTTTTATACAAATTAATCATGATAAGAAGACAATGTAAGATCTACTTTATGACATTTTTAACTGTACAATACAGTATTGTTGACTATAGGTACAATGTTGAACAGCAGATCTCTAGAACTTATTCATCTTGCTTACCTGACACTTTATGTTTGTGGATTAGTAACTCCCCAGTTGCCTCTTCTTTAACTGCTGGCAGAGATCATTACATTCTTTAATTTTATGAATTTGACTATTTTAGATAAAACATATAACTGGAATCATGCAGTATATTTCTTTTTGTTTCTGGCTTATTTCATTTAGCATAATGTTCTCAATGTATATCAATGTTTTCACATATTACACAATTTCCTTCTTTCTAAGGGCAGAAAAGCTTTCAAGTATCTGTATATCCTTCATTTACTTTATCTATTCATCTGCTGATGAACATTTAGATTTTCCCTACATTTTGGCTATTGTGAATAGTGTTGCAGTGAACATGAGATTGCTGATATTTCTTCAACATGATTTCTCTCTCAAAAAATTTTAAGTTCAGGGGTACATGTGTAGGATGTGCAGGTTTGTTACATAGGTAAATGTGTGTCGTGGGAGGTTGTTGTACAGATTATTTCATCACCCAGGTATTAAGTGTAGTGTCCACTAGTGATTTTTTCCTGATCCTCTCTCTTTTCCTACCCTCCACCCTCTGGTAAGCCCCAGTATGTGTTGTTTCTATGAGTCCACGTGTTCTTATCAGTTGGCTCCCACTTATAAGTGAGAACATGTGGTATTTGATTTTCTATTCCTGTCTTAGTTTGCTAAGGATAATGGCCTCCAGCTCCACCCATGTCCCTGAAAGCAACATGCTCTCATTTTTTTTTTATGGCTGCATCGTATTTGATGGTGTGTATGCACCACATTTTCTTTATCCAATCTATCATTGATGAGCATTTAGTTTGATTCTATGATGTTGCTGTTGTGAATAGTGCTGCAATAAACATACGTGTTCATGTGACTTTATAGTAGAATGATTTATACTCCTTTCCATATATACCCAGTAATAGGGTTGCTGGGTCAAACAATATTTCTGTCTCTAGGCTTTTGAGGAATCGTCATACTGTCTTCCACAATGGCTGAAGTAACTTACACTTCTTCCAACAGTGTAAAAGTGTTCCTTTTTCTCCACAACCTCGCCAGCATGTATTATTTTTTGACTTTTTAGTAATGGCCATTCTGACTGGTGTTAGATGGTATCTCATGGTGGTTTTGATTTGCATTTCTCTAATGATCAGTGATGTTGAGCTTTATTTCATATGCTTGATGGCCTCATGTGTGTCTTCTTTTGAGAAGTGCAAGATCTTGATTTCAATTCTTTTGGATGAGTACCCCAAAATGGAATGGCCAGATCACAAAGTAATTGTACTTTTAATTTTGGGGGGAGACCTCAACGCTGATTTTTGGGTGTTGCACCATTTGCTGTCCTTTTTTTTTGTTTGTTTGTTTATTTGTTTGGATAATAGCCAGCTTGACATATATGAAGTGTTTTCTCATTGTGGTTTTGATTTGTGGGAGATTTCATTTAAGATTACTCTATTTTTGGTGCTGTCCAATGCAGTTTTTATCAATAATTTGGGTGAGGATATTAATGATATGATAATCAAATATGTGAAGAAATAGCTCAAATTCAGAATCTCAAGAGGTCGTGAGAGTACAGAATGATGGACTGAAACTATCAAAATGAAATTTAATGGAGATAAATGTAAAGAACTACCCCAATTTATTTCTGAAACACAGCTATTCAAGTATAGGATGTGTATAATATAGCTAAAATGTAGCAGTTCTGAGTATATGAATTGACTATAGACACTGAGTGATGGAGTAGTTAAGAGAAGCCAGTATGAAGAACTCAAGAATATCAGAGTCACTTGAAGCCCAGGAGCACATGGGGGAACAGTGTCATAGGGTTGCCATATTGCTTATTGTTTTATAATATTACAAATGGATGTAGTTTAACTTTATTTCTTCCTGCTGGTCTTGCTGTCCCTGTATTTCTACATTAGAGTTGAGTGGGAAACTGGCATAAGAATCAGGATAAGTGAGGGAACTGCATCCAAGCTCAAGAAAAGAGTGAGAAAATATGGTGACTTTTATTATGTGGGGAGTATATACCATATATTAATAATATTTGTGTTTTTAGTTTCAACCTTGAATCTCATGAGTATCCGAATGGGTAGCATTATGTAAGCAAATGATGTTTGTTGTCATAATCAAGATTTTGACATAATCCGTGTTGTATTTGCAGTTCTGGTTCAAAGGATTAAAAACAAAAATGTACTAAAAGTTTACAAAATCTAACATATTTTATATAAAATGTAAATTTAAATGAAAAAATATTTTTAAAAAGTTATTTTTCTTCTAAAATATTAAAATTAATAAAACTAAAAAGCAAAATTAATACCACTATTTCAACCAAAATCATGTAACATTTAAATATGTTATATTCAATTTTAATTTTTAATTTTGTGAGGACATAGTAGATATATGTATTTATGGAGTACATGACATGCTTTAATGCAGGCATGCAATATAAAATAAGCATCTCATGGAGAATGGGGTACCCATTCTATCAAGTATTTATTCTTTGTGTTACAAACACTCCAATTAAACTTAGTTATTTTTAAATAAGTTATTATTGACTACAGTCACCTTTTGTGCTATCAAATAGCAGGCCTTACCCATTCTTTCTTACCTTTATGTTTCCATTAACCACCCCCATTTCTCCCCTAGCCCCCCAGTATCATTCCAAGCCTTTGGTAACCATCCTTCTACTCTCTATGACCATGAGTTCAATTGTTTTGAGTTTTTTGTTTGTTTGTATGTTTGTATCAATCACTATTATGAAAATATATCTTTTAACATTTTTTATTTTTTATTTCAATAGGTTTCTGGGGGAATAGACAATGTTGGGTTTCATGTATAAATTATTTAGTAGTGATTTCTGAGATTTTGGTGCACCTGTCATCCAAGCAGTGTACACTGTACCCAATGTGTAGTCGTTTATCTCTCAGCATCCCCTACCCTTCCCCCTGAGTCCTAAAAGTCCAGTGTATCATTCTTATGCCTTTACATCTTCATAGCTTGGCTCCCACATATGAGTGAGAACATATAATGTTTGGTTTTCCATTTCTGAGTTACTTCACTTAGAATAATGATATCCAGTTCCACCCAGGGTGCTGTAAACACCTTTATTTTGTTCCTTTTTTATGTCTGAGTAGTATAACACTGTGTGGAGATATATATATATATATATATATATATATATATATATATATATATATAACATTTTCTTCATCCACTCATTGACTAATGTGTATTTGGGATTGTTCCATATTTTTGCAATTACAAATTGTGCTGCTATAAACATGCGTGTGCTGGTGAAACCCCATCTCTACTAAATATATAAAAAATTAGCCAAGCGTGGTGGCACGTGCCTGTAGTCCCAGCTACTTGGGAGGCTGAGGCAGGAGAATCACTTGAACCCAAGAGGTGGAGGTTGCAGTGAACCAAGTTTGTGCCACTGCACTCCAACCTGGGCGACAGAGAGTGAGACTTAGTCTCAAAAAAAAAAAAAAAAAAAAGAACAAAAGAAAAAGAAACACATGCATGTGCAAGTATCTTTTTTTTATATAATGACTTCTTTTCTTCTGGGAAGATACCTCGTAGTGGAATTGCTGGATCAAGTGGAAGATCGACTTTTAGTTCTTTAAGGAATCTCCACACTGTTTTCCATAGTGATTGTACTAGCTTACATTCCCACCAACAGTGTAAAAGTGTTTTCTTTTCACTGCATCCCATCAAGATCTATTATTATTATTATTATTTTTATTATGGCCATTCTTGTAGGAGTGAGGTAATATTGTACTGTTGTTTTGATTTGCATTTCCCTGATCATTATTGATGTTGAGCATTTTTCCATATGTTTGTTGGCCATTTATTTATCTCCTTTTGAGAATTGTCTGTTCATGTCCTTTGCCTACTTTTTGGTGGGATTGTTGATTTCTTGCTGATTTGTTTGAAGTTTTTTTTTTTTTTTTTTTTTGAAGATTTGGATATTAGTCCTTTGTCAGACATGTAGATTGTGAAGATTCTCCCACTGTATGCATTGTCTGTTAACTCTGCTGATTATTTATTTTGCTGTGCAAAAACCTTTTAGTTTAATTAAGTCCCATCTATTTATCCTTGTTTTAATTGCATTTGCTTTTGGGTTCTTGGTTATGAAGTCTTTGCCTAAACCAATGTCTAGAAGGGTTTTTCTGATGTTATCTTCTAGAATTTTTATGGTCTCAGGCCTTAGACTTAAGACTTTGATACAGCTTGAGTTAATTTTTTGTGTAAGATGAGAGATGAGAATTCAGTTTCGTTCTTCTACATGTGGCTAGCTGATTATCCCAGCGCCATTTGTAGAAAAGGGTGTCCTTTCCCTACTTTAAGTTTTTGTATGCTTTGTCGAAGATCAGTTGGCTATAAGTATTTGGGTTTATTTCTGGGTTCTTTATTCTGTTTCATTGGTCTATGTGGCTGTTTTTATAGGAGTGCCATGCTGTTTTGGTGATTATGGCCTTATAGTATAGTTTGAAGTCAGAAAATGTGATGCCTCCAGATTTGTTCTTTTAGTTTAGTCTCGCTTTGGCTATGTGGGCTGTTTTTTGGTTCCACTGACCTGTTCCAGTGGAGGTAGTAGGGGAGTGAAGTGGACTCTGTGAGGGTCTTTGGTTGTAGTTTTGTTTAGTGCACTGGTTTGTGTTGGTTGGCCTCCAGCCAGGGGATAGGCACTTTGAAGAGTGTGCCAACTATGGTCCTATAGGGAGGATGCAAACTTGTTCTAGGGACACTTGGTTAAGTATTCAGGTTTCTCAGGTAGTGAGCAGGGCAATAGAGCTCTCAAGAGATTATGTCCTTTGTCTTTGTCTACTAGGGTAATATTTCAATTCATTCAACAAAATATTTTCAGCCATCTAAGACATCATGCTGTACATCATGCTGTACACTGCAACATCATGCTGTACACTGAAGATGATATAGAGAGCATAAACAAGCATGGCACCTGCCCACATGGTATTATAGTTTGGTAAACTGAGGTAACCAGATATCAACCGAAGGCTCACATAAATAAATGTAAATTTACAACTAGAATGAATGCTAAGATGTATACAGTGCTTTAGAATCTTTTGATGAGAGTTCAGTCTGAATGATTCAAAAGCAATATTTGAGCTATGATATGATGGTTGATGAGACATTAACGAGGCAAAAGATTTGAAGATAATAGTGTGTGGTACCACCTCTGTTGGGAGGAAACATGGTGAATATGAGTGTCTGAGAGAAGGCTAGTGTAGTTAGGAAAGAGAATTAAAGGGATGTGATTCAAATAATATAGATGTATTTATGGATAGAACCGTCAGAAGTTTTAATGAGCATATTAAGAAATTTTGCCTTGACACTAAGCATTAAAGGAAAATACTAAAGATTTTTAAGGAAGGGGTAAACATCAGCAGATTTTCTTTCAAACACTTCATTCTGACTGTGGAGAACAGATGGAAGAGAGTGCAAAATGAATGCAAATTTAATCAATTAATAATTAATTAATTTTTAGAGCAAAAGAAGAAAGCTTAGACTAAGGAGGTGGTAGTAGAACTGGAAAGAAGTAGATGTATTGGAGAGATATTCAAGTTGGTTCGATGATGAACTGTAACATGGAGTGAAGGAGTGAGAACATTTGAATATGTGGTCTTGAAACTGAGAGGAGAGATTTGTTCTGGAAATATACAATTTTGAGTAATTTTCCTATAAGTGAAAAAAATTTCAGCAGGTTTTGTCCTCTTCATTTTCTTAATCAGAAAATCAGGAAAATAACTTTTCCTAAGTTATATAGGTTAAAGTCAACTGCTTACATTGAGACTCTAGGTCTTTTAAATCTATAGATTGCAAGCACACGCACACACACTCCATATGGTTTCACTTTAGGAATCAGAATTATACTGCAGTTGTGAATAAATTTAAAATAACTTTTTTTTTCACTAGGAATGAAGTATAACATTAATAGTATAATGCTTATTTTTATAAGGTAGCATACTAATTCTATACTGGGTGTACTCAGTTTTATAGTAGAAAGAAATCTTCTAATATAAAAACTGTATGGTTTTTTTAAAATGCCACTCAAATAACCATGTCACTAACTTTGGAATTAGGATGTTTAAATGAAAACACAAGTCATTTCACATATTCTGATATAAATTAGTCCCAGGGGAAATTTCCTCAAATGGAGTTTTTCAGGTTTCTTTGAACTGACTCCTATAATTTCCCAGGGGAGAAAAAAATGAATAGCAAATAATCTACCTATGGAAGAGTTATTTAATTATACTCCCATATGCTCAATATCTTGATTTACATAATTTATTTTAAGATGAAATGCTTGTTCTTTTCCTTAGCCTGAAAATATAATCACATTTTAAATTCCACCCTTTTAGTATCCACAAATGTGTTGGCTATTTGCTGAGTACCAAGTATTGTGTTAGGTATTGTGGATAATTACACCTACAAAACAAAACAAAAGCTTATGACATAGTTCTTGCACTTAATGTGTATTCAAACTTATTGAGACTAGACTTTGATTAAAGCTTAACAACAATATGTAAGTATATATACTAAAACTTAATAAATGGTATAGACTATCAATTATATTCAAATTCCCAGAGGGGAGATTAACCTCTCTCATCTAGTAATTTAGATAACTTCACAAAGAAAGAGGGACTTGAGCTAGGTAGTAAAAGAAAGAGAAATTTTTGTCCCACTCTCTTCTTCTTATACTTTGAACAGAACCTAGCTCATCCATAATCCCTGCCACCATATTTTGTTCTACATGTTTCCTATGCCTCTCACCCTACAGCTACATGGTTGCCCATCTGCCTCATGAACAATCAACCCAAGGACTGGTCAGTGACCCATATTGTAGGCTGTTACAAGGAAATCAGCTGGGCCAACCAGATTCCTGGTCTCTAAATTTTCACCTAAGAATACTGACAGATTGAAATGTTAGCAGAGAAAATCTTGATATAAAGGATAGTTAGAGAGGCTATAATAAGCATTTCTAAGGCTGTCTTATAAGGAAGTAGAAAATGTGAGGGGGGAGAAAATTTGAGGAAGCAGAAAAGTCTGTTAGGTAGAGAGAAGAAATTTTAAAAAGGGTAAATGCACAGAGTGAAATGTAGAGTAGGAAATGAGAAGTGGAAAGACCATTATGGCCCATGAGAGATAAACAGAAGATAACCAATTTTCAGAGCTTCCTCAGTTACTGGTGGCTTCAAAGTTAAAATTTTAGTTTTAGTACACATAGTTCCTTACAATAAATCGCTTCACTGCCTTATTGATATTACTTAAACTAGCTGCATTTATTGCAGTATAAAGAACCAAATTAAAATAGAAAATTTTATTCAGAGTATAGAGGACGGGTGTATTTCAAGTCGAAGGGTATAGTATAAACCAATGTATTCAGGAATAAGGAATATAGTATGTTACAGGGGCTGGTGACATGATCACATTGCCAAATGTTAAAAGGGTGAATTGAAGGAGTGATAACATAAGATTAGATATATAGGATAGGCTCAAATTCTAGTAACCTTGCAAAATAAGTTGAATAATTTGGTTGAAATTTTAGATGTTGTGATAGTCAACATCCAAGGGATATAATAAATGTTGTGTTGGAAGAAGACTAATTTAAAAGATAAAGTAGTTGGAGAATGGCACTAGCGTGGAAACTACTGCAGGAATTCAGGAATGAGATAAGGCACGAGCCATAAATGACAAATGCACAGCAGGCATTCCACTACCCCTCATTCCTACGCCCTTTCTGTGCATTGCTTGTTGATTTTGGCACTCTAATCTGTTGAACATGGTTTAACTACAATGTAAACTTAAAGATTAAAAATGCAAAAAAAGTTTAATAATGCTGAAAGGAAAATAAAATCTTTTTTATTACCGTTCCAAAAATACTATTGTCAATATATGCCTTACAAAACCTCCAAATTTGTTTTTTACTAAAAGATCCATAACAATTTTCATGAATTAATTTTATGCAGAAATGCTCGGCTTGGTTGCTTCAGAATTCTTCCTAAATTCCAAGTTTATGTGTTGCAGAGTAACTGATTATGGGAGACAAAGCTCAGACCAGTTTTTTAGCGTAGGGATGCTGCAAGTGTATTCCTAAGACAAGAGGCCCTAATTTTCTTGGCACCTGTTACTATGTAGTGAGCTTTTCAGAATAAAGTCTAGAACTATGGGGACACTTTGGAGCTCGGATGAAACATAGATAGCGATAGCTTTATGAAACCCTTCTTTATTACATTTACCAGGGTGAGAACATTATGGAATTGTTGCAGTCTGTAATATACTACTCACTGTCTTTTGTCAATAAGAGAATCTTTAATCCAGGCACTCTTTAAAAATATACTATATTTTCCTGGGAAGAGGTATGCAAATGAAATGTCACTAAATCTAAAGCATAATATTTTCCCTCTTATTACTGCTTTGTTGCATCCCATATATATTTTTGCTTTTTAATTTTAAATTTTTTATGTGCACATAATAGCTGTATGTATGGAGTACATAAGATATATTGATACAGGAATACAATGTATAATAATTACATCAGGATAAATGGGGTATGCATTCTCTTAAACATTTACCACTTCTTTTTATTACAAACATTCTAAATACACACTTTTAGTTATAAGGAAATGTACAATAAATTACTGATGACTATAATCACCCTGTTGTGCTATCAAATACTACGTCTTATTCATTCTGTGTAACAATATTTTTGTACCCATTAATCATCTCCTCTTCTTCCTATCCCACTAACCTTTTCAACCTCTGGTAATGATCATTCTGCTCTGTATCTCCATACGTTCAATTGTTTTAATTTGAAGCCCCTACAAATGAGTAAGAACATGCAACGTTTGTCTCTCTTTGCCTAGCTTATTTCAATTAACATAATGTTCTCCAATTACATTCATGTTGCTGTAAATGACAGCATTTCATTTTTATGACGCATTTTAGTTTTATCAGCTGAATAGTACTCCATTGTGTATATGTTTCACATTTTCTTTGTTCGTTCATTCTTGTGTTGATGGACATTTAGGTTACTTTCAAATTTTGGCTACTGTGAACAGTGCTGTGATAAACAAGGGAGAACAGATACCTCCTCAATATACTGATTTACTTTCTTTTGAGTATATACCTAGCAGTGGGATTGCTGGATTATGTGACAGTTCTACATTTAGTTTATTGTGAAACCTCAAAAATGTTCTCCAAGTGGCTGTGCTAATTTGCATTCCCACAGTGTGCAAGGATTCCCTTTTCTTCATTTCCTCACCGGCATTTGTTATTGCCTGTCTTTTGAATAAAAGCCATTTTAATTGGGTTGAGGTGATATCTCACTATAGTTTTGATTTGTATTTCTTTCATGATCAGTGATGTTGGGCAACTTCTCATATACATGTTTGCTATTTTTATTTGTATACTTTATTTATTCATCTTATTTATATATTTGTTTTCATTTTTAATTTTTGTGGTTATATATTAGGTGTTTATATTTATGGGGTATATGATATATTTAGATACAGCCAAGCAAAATGAAATAATTACATCATGAACATGTGGTGTATCCATCTCCTCAAGCATTTATTATTTCTGTTATGAACAATTCAATTACACTCTTTTAATTATTTTTAAATGTACAATTAAGTTATAATTGGCTATAGTCACACTGTTGTGCAATCAAATAGTATGTCTTATTCATTCTATTTCTTGTTCCCCTTAATCATGCTGAGCTGTCCCCAGTCCCTCAGTATCCATCCCAGCCTTTAATAATAATAATTCTGCTCTCTATGTCCGTGAGTTATTTTGTTTTGATTTTTAGATACTACAAATAAATGATAACATGTGATGTTTGTCTTTCTGTGCCTAGATTATTTCACTTAACATAATGATCTCAAGTTCCATCGACATTGTTGCAAATTCCAAGATGTCATTCATTTTTATGGGTGAATAGTACTTTATTGTATATGTACCACATTTTCTTTATTCATCTGTGTGTGGAGGGATGCTTAGGTGGATTTTGAATCTTAGTTATTGTGAACAGTCCTGCAACAAACATGCAAGTGCAGATACGTCTTCAATACACTGGTTTCTTTCTTTTGGATGTATACCGAGCAGTAGGATTGCTGTACCATATAGTAGTTCAAATTTTAGTTTTTTGAGAAATGTCCAAAGCATTCTTCATAGTAGTTGTACTGATATATATTCCCCCCCAACAGTGTATGAGAGTTTTCTTTTTTCCAAAGTCTCACCAGCATTTGTTATTGCCTGTCTTTTGTGTATAAGCCATTCCAATTTGGGTGAGATGATATCCCACAATAGTTTTGATTTGCATTTCTCTGATGATCAATGATGTTGCCATTTGTATGTCTTCTTGTGAGAAATGTGTTTTCAAATCTTTTGCCCATTTTCAGATCTGATTATTAGATTTGGTCCTATAGAACTGTTTTAGCTGCTTATTAATCCATTGTCAGATGGGTCGTTTGCAAATATTTTCTCCCATTCTGTGGGTTGTCTTTTCACTTTTTTATTGTACCCTTTCTTTGCAGAAGCTTTTTAACTTCATGTGATCCCATTTGTACATTTTTCCTTTGGTTACCTGTGCTTGTGAGGTATTGCTCAAGAAATTTGTGTCAAGACCAATATGCTGATGAGTTTCCCTGATGTTTTCTTGTAGTAGATTCATAGTTTGAGATCTTAGATTTACGTCTATAATCCATGTTGATTTGAGTTTTGTATATGGTGAGAGAAAGGGGTCAACTTTCATTCCTCTGCATATTGATATCCAGTTTTCCCCAGTGTTTTTGCCACATTTGTCAGAAATGAGCTCACTGTAGGTGTGCAAATTTGTTTCTGAGTTTTCTATTCTATTCCATTGGTCTACATGTCTGTTTTTATGCCATTCTCTGTTGTTTTGGTTACCATAGCTCTTAGTATAATTGGAAATCAGGTAATGTGATTCCTTTAGTTTTGTTCTATTTGCTTAAAATAGCTTTGGTTATTCTGGGTCTTTTGTCGTTCCATATAAATTTTAGGATTTTTTTATTTCTGTGAAGAATATCATTTGTATTTTGATAGGGGTTGCATTGAATCTATAAAATGCTTTGAATAGTATAGAGATTTTAACAATATTGATTTTTTCAATCCATAAACATGGAAATTCTTTCCTTTTATTGGTGTCATCATCAATTTATTTCATCAGTATTTTATAGTTTTTATTTTAGAGATCATTCATTTCTTTGGTTAACTTAGGTGTGCAGTATTATTTATGGCCTTCAAAAGTGAGATTGCTTTTCTGATTTCTTTTTCAGATTGCTGTTGGCATTTAGAAATGCTATGATTTTTCTTTTGTATCCTACAACTTTACTGAATTTCTTTATTAATTGTAATACTTTTTTTTGGTGGAGTCTTTATGTTTTTCCAAATATAAGATTATATCATCTGCAAACAAGGATAATTTGATTTTTTCCTTTCCAAATTGTGTGCCTTTTATTTTGTTCTCTTGTCTGATTGCTCTAGCTAGGGCTTCCAGTACTATGTTGAAAAACAGTGGCGAAAGTCAGCATCCTTGTCATGTTCCAGATCTTAGAAGAAAAGCTTTTACTTTTTTTCCACTCAGTATGATACTAGCTGTCATTTATGGCTTTTAATTTGTTGAGAAGTATGTTCCTTTTATGTACCCACTTCTTTGACGGTTTATATTAAGAAAGGGTGTTAAATTTTATCACATGCTTTTTCAGCATCAATAAAATTATCATATGGGTTTTCTTTCTTTATTCTGTTGATAACATTTATTACATTGATTGATCTGTGTACATTGATGCATCATTACATCTCAGAGATAAATCCCACTTGGTCATGATGAATGATCTTTATCATGTATTTTTGAATTCTGTTTGATAGTATTTTGATGAGGATTGTTGCATAAATATTAATCAAAGATATTTGCTTGTAGTTTTCTTTTTTTGATGTGTCTTCATCTTTTTTCTGCAGTAGGGTAATACTTGCCTCATAAATGTGTTTGGAACTATGCTTTTCTCCTCTGTTTTTCATAATAATTTGAGAAGGATTGTTGTTAGTTCTTCTTACTTCTTGTTTACATGTTTGGTAGCATTCAACAGTGAAGCCATTGGATCCTGGACATTTTTTTTTTTTTACTAGGAGACTTTTTATTATGACTTTGCTTTTATTACTTTTTATTAATCTGTGCAGGTTTTGGATTTCTTCCAGGTTCAATCTTGTTGGATTGTACATGTCTAGGAATTTGTCCATTTCTTCAAGGTTTTTAAATTTATTGGCATATAGTTGCTCATAATAGCCCAATAATGATCCTTTGAATTTCTGCATAATCAGTTATAAATGTCACCTTTTTCATCTCTGATGTTTTTTTCATTTGTATTTTTTTCTTTGTTAGTCTGGATAAAGATTTGCCAATTTTGTTTAAGTTTTCAAAACCTTTTGCACTAATCTTTTGCATTGTTTCCTTGATCTCAATTTTGTTTATTTCTGTTCTGATCTTGATTATTTCTATTCTACTAATTTTGGGTGTTCTTGATTTTTTAGTTCTGTAAGATGCATCATTAGATTGTTTATTTAAAGTTTTTCATCTTTTTAGATGTAGGCACTTATAGCTATAAACTTCCCTCTTAGTACTGCTTTTGCTGAGTCTCATAGGGTTTGGTATGCTTTGTTTTCATTATCATTTGTTTCAAGAATGTTCGCAATTTCTTTCTTCATTTTTTATGACCCACTGGTTACTCAGAAGTATATAGTTTAATTTCCATGTGTTTCTATAGTTTCCCAAATTCCTCGTTATTTATCTGTAGTTTTATTCCATTGTGGTCAGAGAAGATGCTTGATATTATCTTAGATTTTGAGTGTTTTAAGACTTGTTTTGTGACCTAACAGATGGTCTGTTTTTGACAATGATCTATGTACTGAAGACAAGAATATGTATTCTGCAGCCATTAGATTAAGTGTTCTGTAAATATGTTTTAGGTCCATTTGGTCTATAGTGCAAATTAAGTCTGAAGTCTCTTTGTTGATTTTATATCTGAAATATTTATCCAATGCTTAAAGTGTGGCATCAAAGTCTCCAGATATTCTTGCTTTGTGGTCTTCTCTTTATTTTTTCTTACTCTCTTGCCTTCATTTTTGTCAAAATAATTTTCCCTGGTGATGTGGTTTAGTTTCTTGATTTTTAATTTTTCTGTATTCATTGTATGCTTTTTGGTTTTAGTTTATTATGAGGCTGGCAAATACTAACTTACAAGGATTCATTGCATGTTATTTGTTTCTTTACTCTTGCTGCTTTTAGAATCCTTTCTTTATCTGTGACTTTTGGGAATTTGCTTATTAAATGTCTAGAGGTAATCTGCTTTGAGTTAAATATGTTTGGTGTTCCATAACCTTCTTGTACTTAAATATTGATATCTTTCTATACATTTGGGATTTTCTCTATTATTATCCCTTGAATAATCTTTCTACCCCTATCTCTTTCTCTATCTCCTCTTTAAGACCAATAACTGTTAGACTTCTCATTTTGCTTTCTGCTGGATTTTTAACAATTATTTTATCTCTTTGTTAAATTTTCTGATTAGATTTTGAATTCATTCTCTGTGTTATCTTGAATTTCTTTGTTTCCTTAAAACAGCTATTTTAAATTATCTGTCTGACAGGTACATATATCTATCACTCCACCCTTGGTCCCTGGTGGTTGATGTAGTTCACTTGATGAAGTCTTGTATTTCTGGATGGTCTTGATGCTTATGGTTATTTATGTCTGAGCACTGAAGAGTTAAGAATTTATTGTAGTCTTCACGGTTTGGGCTAGTGGTACTCATCTTTCTTGGGAAGGCTTTTCAAGCATTCAAAAATAATTGAGTGTTGTGATCTAAGTGGTCACTGCATCTGTATGTGTATTGCATCTGTGTGGGTATTGGGGAGCTCCCCAAGGTCACTAAAGCTGTTTCTCTTGCAGACTTGTAGAGGTAATGCCTTAGTGTCTTCACTAAGACCCAAGAGATTTCCTTGAATTAACAGGGAGATACTCTTGTTCTCTTTCCACCTTTCTCCACAAACAAATGAAGCAGCACAGTGCTGAGCTTCCTGGAGCTGCAGAGGATGCCATAAGCACTCTCATGGCTACCAACACTGAATTCTGTCTGACCTGGGTCTTTCTCTTCAGGGCAGTGAACTTCCTTCTGTCACAGGGAAGGTCCAGAGATGCCATCCAGGAGCCAAGGTCTAGAATCTGGAACCCCAGGAGCCTATCCAGTGCTCTATTTCACTGTGAAAGAACTCGTACCCAAGGTGCCAGAAAATGTCCCATTCATTTTTCTTCTCCTTTCCTCATGCAGAAGGAGTCTCTTCCTGTAGCCACTGCAGCTGGGAATGTACTGTGTGAAGCTAACACAGCACTGGATCTTACTCAGGGTCCGTGGTGATTACTGCTTGGCTACAGTTACTTTTCTTAACTTTTGTTTTAGGTTCAGGGGTACATGTACAGATTTGTTACATAGGTAAATTTATGTCATGGGAGTTTGGAGTACAGATTATTTTGTCTCCCAGGTACTAGGCGAAATACTCAATAGGTATTTCTTCTTTTCCTCTCCCTCTTACCACCCTACAGTCTGAAGGAGGCACCAGTATATGTAGTTTCCCTCTTTGTGTTCATGTGTTCCTATTGTTTAGCTCCCATTTGTAAGTGAGAATATGTGGTATTTGGTTTTCTGTTCCTGGGTTAGTTTGCTAAGAATAACGGCATCTAGCTCGATCAATGTTGCTACAAAGGACATGATCACATTTACTTATATGGCTGCATAGTATTCCATGGTGTATGTTTACTACATTTCTTTATCCAGTCTATCATTAATGGGCATGCAGGTTAATTTCATGTCTTTGTTATTGTGAACAGTGCTGCAGTGAACATATGCATGCATGTGTCTTTATAACAGAATGAATTATATTCCTTTGAGTATATTCCCAGTAATGGGATTGCTGGATCAAATGGTATTTCTACTGTTAGCTGTTTGAGGAATCACCGTATTGCCTCAATGGTTGTACTAATTTACACTCCCACAAACAGTGTATAAACGTTCCTTTTCTCTACAGCCTTCCAATATTTGTTATCCTTTGACTTTTAATAATAGCAACACTGACTGGTGTGAGACGGTATCTTATTGTAGTTTTGATTTACATTTCTCTAATAAATAGTGATGTTGAACATTTTTTTTCATATGTTTCTTAGGCACATATATGTCTTCTTTTGAAAACTATCTGTCCTTTATCCATATTTTAATGGGGTTGTTTTTTATTTTCTTGTAAATTTAAGTTCCTTGTAGATTCTAGATATTAGACCTTTGTTGGATGCAGTGTGCAAATATTTTCTCCCATTCTATAGGTTGTTTGTTTATTCTGTTGATAGTTTATTTTGCTATGCAGATGCTCTTTAATTAGATCCCATTTGTCAATTTTTGCTTTTGTTGCAGTTGTTTTTGTTGTCTTCCTCAGGGAATCTTTGCCCATGCTGATGTCCTGAGTGATATTGCCTAGGTTATTTTCCAGGGTTTTTGTAGTTTGGGGTTTTACATTGAAGTTCTAAATCCATCCTGAGTTGTTCTTTGTATATGGTGTAAGGAAGGGGTCCCATTTCAGTTGCAGCATATCTCAGTATTCCCAGCACCATTTATTAAAGAGGGCTTCTTTTCCCAATGCTTGTTTTTGTCAGCTTTGTCAAAGATCAGATGGTTGTAGGTGTGTGGCTTTATTTCTTGAATCTCTATTCTGTTTCATTATTCTATGTGTTCTGTTTCTGTACCAGTACCATGCAGTTTTGGTTACTCTAGCCCTGTAGTATAGTTTAAAGACAGTTAATGTCATGCCTACAGTGCTGTTCTTTCACTTAGGATTACCTTGGCTATTTGGGCTGTTTTTTTGTTTGTTTCTTTCATATGAGTTTTAGAATAGTTTTTTTGAAGTCTGTGAAGAATGTCATTGGTGGTTTGACAGCAATAACATTAATTCTGTAAATTGCTTTGGGCATTATGGCCATTTTAACAATATTGATTCTTCCTATTCATGACCCTAGAATGTTATTCCACTGGTTGTGTCATCTCTGATTTCTCTGAGCAGTGTTTTGTAATTCTCACTGTAGAGATCTCTCACCTTCCTGATTAGCTGTATTCCTGGGTATTTTATACTTTTTGTGGCAGTTATAAATGGGATTGTGTTCCTCCTTTGGTCTCACCTTGGATGTTGTTGGTACATAGGATTGCAAATTTTTTATACATCGATTTTTTGCCCTAAAATTTTACTCAAGTTGTTTATCAGTTCAAGGAGCTTTTGGGCAGAGATGATGGGGTTTTCTAGATATAGAATCATGTCATCTACAAACGGGGATAGCTTGACTTCCTCTCTTTCCATCTGGATGCATTTTGTTTCCTAATTTCTCTGATTGGTCAGAACTTCCCATAGTATGTTGAATAGGAGTGGCGAAAGAGGATATCCTTATTATGTATCGGTTTTCAATTGGATTGCTTCCAGCTTTTGCTCATTCAATACGACGTTGGCTGTGGGTTTGTCATAGGCAGCTCTTATTATTTTGAGGTATGTTCCTTCAATGCCTCGTTTATTGAGGGTTCTTAGCATGAAGCAATGTTGAATTTTATCAAAAGCCTTTTCTGCATCTGTTGAGATAATCATATGGCTTTTGTCTTTAGGACTGTTTATGTGCTGAATCACATTTATTGATTTGCATATCTTGAACCAAACCTGCATCCCAGGGATAAGTCTACTTGGTCAGGGCCAATTAGCTTTTCAAGGTGCTTCTGGATTTGGTTTGCTAGTATTTTGCTGAGAATTTTTACATCAATGTTCATCAAGGATATTCGCCTGAAATTTTCTTTCTTTGTTGTGTCTCTGTTAGGTTTTGGTATTGGGATAATGCTGGCCTTATAGAATGAGTTGGGAAGAATTCCCTCCTCCTCAATTTTTTGGAATAGTTTCAGTAGGAAAGATACCAGCTCTTCTTTGTTCATCTTGTAGAATTCAGCTGTGAATATATTTGGTACAGTGCTTTTTTGGGTTGGTATGTATTTTATTATTGATTTAATTTTGCAACTCGTTATTGCTCCATTCAGGGATTCAATTTATTTCTGTTTCAGTTATGGGAGTTGTATGTGTTTAGTAATTCATCCATTTCTACTAGATTTTCTAGTTTGTGTGCATAGCAGTGTTGATAGTAGTCTCTGATGGTGTTTTGCATTTCTGTGGGGTCATTGGTGATGTCCTTTTTGTCATTTCTGATTGTGTTTATTTGGATCGTCTTTCTTTTCTTCTTTATTAGGCTAGCTAGTGGTCTATATTATTAATTTTTTTCAAACAGAAAACTCCTGGAGTTGTTTATCTTTTGCATGGTTTTTCTTATCTCAAGTTCCTTCTGTTTAGCTCTGATTTTGGTTATTTCTTGTCTTCTACTAGATTTGGAGTTGGCTTGTTCTTGCTTCTGTAGTTCTTCTAGTTGTAATTTTGGGTTATAAATTTGAGATCCTTCTGAATTTTGCATGTGGGTTTAGTATGGTAAATTTCTCTCTTAACACTGACTAAACTCTGTCCATGAAATTCTGGAATATTGTATCTTTGTTCTCTTTACTTTCAAAGAATTACTTGATTTCTGCCTGAATTTTATTATTTACTCAAAAGTCATTCAGAAACAAGTTATTTGATTTCCATGTAATTTCATGGTTCTGAGTGATTTTCTTAGTATTAATTTCTATTCTTTTTATGCTGTGGTCCAAGAGCTTGGTTGGTATGATTTCAGAGTTTTTTGTTTGCATTTTCTAAGGATTATTTTATGTCCAATTGTGTGGTTGATTTCAGAGTATGTGCCATGTGCACATGAGAAAAATGCACATTCTGTTGTTTTGTGTAGAGAGTTCTGTAGATATCTATTATGTTTATTTGGTGAAATATTGAGTTGAAGTTTAGGTCCTGAATATTTTTGTTTAATTTTCTGCACTGGTGATCTGTCTTAATATTGTCAGTGGGACACTGAAGTCTCCCACTATTGTTGTGTGAAAATCTAAATGTCTTCATAGGTCTCTGAACTTGCTTTAATGAACTTGGGTAGCCCTGTATTGGGTGCACATGTATTTAGGATAGCTAGATCTTCTTGTTGAATCAATTCATTTACCACTGTGTAATGTCCTTCTTTGTCTTTTCTGATCTTTGTTGGCTGAAAATATGTTTTGTCTGAAATTAGACTTGCAACCCCTGCTTTTTTTGTTTTCTATTTGCTTGGCAGATTTTTCCCCATCCATTTATTTTGAGCCTATAGATTTCATTGCATGTGAGGTGGATGGGTCTCATGAAAATGGCATACCATTGAGTCTTGCTTCTTTATCCAGCTTGTCACTCTGTGCCTTGTAGTTGGGGCAATTAGCCCATTTACATTCGAGGTTAATATTGATATTTGTGGACTTGAACTTGCCATTATGTTGTTAGCTGGTTATTATGCAGACTTGTTTGTGTGGTTGCTTTATAGTGTCAAGGGTCTATGTACTTAAGTTTTGTTTTTTCTTTTTTCTTGGTTTTTGTCTGACTTTTATTTCATAAAGGCAGTCTTTGAGCTCTGATATTCTTTTCTCAGTTTGGTCTAGTATGGTATTAACACTTGTGGTTTCTTTATGAAATTCTTGTAGTGTGTTTTTCAGCTCTATCGGATCAGTTTGGTTCTTTTTTATTTTGGCGATTTCATCTATCAACTCTGGTGTCATTTAATTGTGGTTCTTAGATTCTTTGGATTGGATTTGATGTTCTCCTGAATCTCTATCATCATCATTCCTATTCACATTCTGTATTCTATGTCTGTCATTTCACCAATTTTAGCCTGGTTAAGAACACTTGCTGGGGAACTGCTGCATTCATTTCAGTGAAAGAAGATGCTCTAGGCTTTTTAGTTGCTAGCATTCTTGCACTAGTTCTTTTTTTTTGTCTGTGGATGGGTGTTCCTTTAACTGCAGTGTAAATTGAGTGCAGACAGTAGACTTATTTTCTGGATGTTTTCACAAGACTAAGGCTTTGTGCAGGGTCTTTATATGTAGTTGAATTCTTGTCCTCAGTTTTTCAGAAGAGGGGCATATTAGCAAAATGTTTTTGGTGTTGAAGTTTTGGGCTGTGATCCAGTAGGTGGCACTTAAGGGTTATGTCCAGTAGGTAGGCTCTTGCTCAGTCCTGTGGCTCCTCTGTATTTCCTCACAATTGCAGCTATGCTACCTCTGAGTGCTCTGAAAGTGTTGGCTCCTCTTTCACTCCAGTGCTGGTTGCAGATCTTGGGTTGGCACTGCCGGGCAATCTCAGGTTTTATATTCCTTCCCAGTTTGGAGGCAGTAGAGGAGGAGACCTTAGCAGTGGCAGTGGCAGAGAGCCTTTCACTTGGGGTTACACCCTGGAGATATGCAGAGCTGCTATTAATCAGGATGAGGCAGCTGTGCTCTGGGCCCAAGACGGAAGGGTCCTGCCTGTTGACAAATGGGGTGCAGGGTGAGTGGGATACTGGGGAGATAGACTTGCCTACTCTCCTTAGGATGATCACAGCTTGCTGGACGTGTAGATAAAGCACTCATGGTTTTTGCTCGTTCTCCAGTCTGAGAGCAGCAAGGGTAGTACCACTTTTTGTTGCCTCTGGGAAATCCACCTTTGAGAAACATGGAGTCCATGCTACTGGGAATGTTCAGCCAGTGGGTGGGACAGCTGCATCGATGGCCTGAGCTGGAGATGCCCCTTGTTGGTGAGAGGGGATTCAAAGGTTCACAATGAAGAGAGACTTATCTCACCTCTGTATGGTGGCTATGGTGTGCAAAAAGCCTAAGTGAAGCCCTCAGGATCTTCGTTTCTTCCCCAGACCAGGGCAGCAGGAGTAGAAGCACTGCTGTGGCAGCGGCAGAAGGGCTGTTGGTTCCCTCTGGAAGCCCCTCCCCAGGGAAACTCAGTGACACTACCAGTGGGTGTGCTTAGCCATTGGTGAGGTGACTGATCTGAAGTCCTGAGCTGGGGCCCCTGCCTGGTGAAGAGTGGGGGCTGGGAACTCGCAGGGAGGAGAGAATGGACCCCTTTCCATATGGTGGCCGCCATGTCTTGGAGGTGCCAGCATAGCGACCCGGTTCTTTGCTCCTTCCCTCTTCTGTAGGCAGTTAGGGCAGTATCACTGCAGCTGCAATGGTGGAGGGGTTGTGGGTTGACTCCGGGATTTCCTCAGATAAATGCAGCGCTGCCTCTGACTGAAGTGTTCAGGTTGGGGAAGGGTCCTTGTGCTGGAGTCAGGAGGCATCACTCAGTGAGGAAAAATGGAAATGGGGGCTGATTTAAAAAACAGTCTGGCAGCTTTTCTGTGGGGTGGCTGCACTGTGCTGGGGCTCTGCACCAGTCCCTAGTCACCACATACTTTTCAGACTTTTAAGGAAGCAATAACAAGGGCTAAGAGACAGCAAAGATGGCGGCCCACCCCTCCTTCTAAGACTCCATCCCAGGGGAGTCAGGGCTGCGATGGGACCAAGAGCCCCGGCAGGGGACGGCTGGAGTCCCAGGCCAGTAGGTCTTATCTTGTGAGATGCAGTAGAAGCAAGGCCTACAGACTGTAAATGCTCAGCCTCCTGGATTTGGTTCCTTTCCTGGGGACATGTGAGGGAGCCTCACCACCCTCTTTGCCAGAGCTGCAGCCACTAATGCTGGGATGCCAAAGGATCCAAGACTCCTGGGACTCTGTGTGTGCTTGACTGGTGGCTCTTCTCAGACTCCATGTAGCTCTCCACATTGGTCTGAAAGCCCCAGTGGGGTGAGCTTACAAGAGGATTTCCTGAGCCCAGTGTTGCAAAGATCCATAGAAAAAGTATGGATCCTCAAAGTCTCTCATTCACTCACTGTTTCCCTGCCTCTCCCAGATGGGGGTTGTCCTGTCTTGTTCCTCCTTGTTCTCCATGGATCAAGTTTATTTTTGATGAATCCCAGTGTGTCCACCTGGATGTTTCAGTTGAAGATGCAGTATTTATTCACCACTTTTTCTTCTCTCTGTGAGAGTGGAACACACTAGCTGCTTCTAGTCAGTTATCTTGATACTTTTCTTGATGTTTATTCAGTGTCCAAACATTCTTTAGTCGGCACATGATGAATTCTGCCAGGACTGGGTCCTTTCCTTCAAGGCAGTGGATTCCCATGTCTGGAAACTTTGCCTGGGAGCTAAGGCATCAAGACTGTGCAAGGTGCTCTGTTCTACTGTGGCTGGGTTGGTATCCAAGTTACAAGACAAAGTCCCCTTTTTTTTGAGATGGAGTCTCACTCTGCTGCTCAGACTGGAGTGCAGTGGCTTGGTCTCAGCTCAGTGCAACCTCCACCTCTCGGGTTCAAGTGATTCTCCTGCCTCTGCCTCACGAATAGCTGGGGCTACAGGCATGTGCCACCACACCCAGCTAATTTTTGTATTTTTAGTAGAGACGAATTTTCACCATGTTGGCCAAGTTCATCTTGAACTCCTGACCTCAAGTGATCCACCCACTTTAGCCTCCCAAATGCTAAGATTACAGGAGTGAGCCACCATGCCCAGCTGGCAAAGTCCTCTTTACTCTTGTTTCTCCCCTCCTCAAGAAGAAAGAAGGAGTCTGTCCTGGAGCTGTGAGCTGGGCTGCCTGGGTCTAGGGGAGGAGTGATGCAAGCACTCCTTTGGCCACTCCCGCTGGTACCTCACTAGGTCACATACACACTAAGTCTGCTAGCTCCAAGTCCAGCACAGCACCAGGACCTCCCTAGGAATTGCAGTCTTTGTGGCCTAGACTACCTTTTGAGTTACTTTTGGATTCCAAAACACTTTAGCCTGTGGTGGTAGGACTAGCCAGACCCAGGTTCTTGCTGCTGTAATGGACAATTCCTCTCTGCCTAGGGTAAGTTTAAATGTTCCCCCTGTATGTGCCGGTTGAATTCTGCACAGTGTTGCTTTCTACTATGACAGGGCAGCACTGATTTCCAAAGCAAAGTTCCACAATCACTGTGCTTTTCTTCCCTCAGTCACACAGATTTTCTCTCTGCACCACCTGGCTGCTGCTGGGGGATGAGGAAGGGGTGGTACAGGCAATTGAAACTATCTTTCCTACCTTGTTTAGTGTCTCTTTCTTTGATGTGCTGGTAAAACCAAGTATTGTAATTACTCACCTGATTTTTGGTTCTTTTGACGGCGCTTTCTTGTGTAGACAGTTGTTCTATTTGATGTTCCTATGGGGAGGAAAATCACTGGTGGTTTCTATTAAAACATGTTTTTCTGATTGAGAGGCTGTGGCGAAGGGAAGATGGAGACAATACTGGAGCAGCAGCAGTGCTATCATGAGGAGAAGGAATGGCTTGTGGAGTCATGGCCAAAGAGATGCTCACTAAGAAGTCCACACTCCAGGACCAGATCAATTCTGATCACCTCATTTGGGCCATGCAAGATAGATATATGGAGGTCAGTGGGAACCTGAGGGATTTGTATGATGATAAGGGTGGATTACAAAAGGAGGAGCTCAATGCCATTTCAGGACCCAATGAGTTTGCTGAATTCTATAATAGACTCAAGTAAATAAAGGAATTCCACTGGAAGCACCCAAATGAGATCTGTGTGCCAATGTCAGTAGAATTTGAGGAGTTCCTGAAGGCTTGAGAGAATCCAAGTGAAGAGGCACAAAACTTGGTGGAGTTCACAGATGAAGAGGGATATGGTCATTACCTCGATCTCCATGACTGTTACCTCAAGTATATTAACCTGAAGGCATCTGAGAAGCTGTCCATCTTTGACCAATTGTTTAACATTCCTAAAGAAAGGAAGAATGCAGAATATAAGAGCATGTTCCTCTGTAGCTATCTAGAGATGCTGCTTGAGTACCTTCAGGATTACACAGATAGACTGAAGACTCTCCAAGATCAGAATGAACTTTTTGGGAAGATTCAGGCTGAGTTTGAGAAGAAATGGGAGAACGGGACCTTTCCTGGTTGGCCGAAAGAGACAAGCGTGCTCTGACCCGTGCTGGAGCCCATCTTGACCTTTCCGCATTCTCCTCCTGGGAGGAGTTGGCCACTCTGGGTTTGGACAGATTGAAATCTGCTCTCTTAGCTTTAGGCTTTAAATGTAGTGGGACCCTAGAAGAGCGAGTCCAGAGACTATTCAGCACCAAAGGAAAGTCCCTGGAGTCACTTGATAACTCTTTGTTTGCCAAAAATCCCTAGAGTCATAGGGCACCAAGAGAGACACCGAGAGGGACAAAGACATTGCTTTTCTAGAAGCCTAAATCTATGAATACGTAGAGATTCTGGGGGAACAGCGACATGTCACTCATGAAAATGTACAATGCAAGCAAGCAAGGAGAGCATAAGAGCAGGAAGAGGAGGAAGAAGAGCAGATTAGTGAGAGTAAGAGTGAAGATGAAGAGAACGAGATCATTTACAACCCCAAAAACCTGCCACTTGGCTGTGATGGCAAACCCATTCCCTACTGGTTATATAAGCTTCATGGCCTAAATATCAACTACAACTCTGAGATTTGTGGAAACTACACCTACCGAGGGCCCCAAACCTTCCAGCAACACTTTGCTGAATGGCGTCATGCTCATAGCATGAGGTGTTTGGGAATCCCAAACACTGCTCACTTTGCTAATGTGACACAGATTGAAGATGCTGTCTCCTTGTGGGCCAAACTGAAATTGCAGAAGGCTTCAGAACAATGGCAGCCTGACACTGAGGAAGAATATGAAGACTCAAGTGGGAATGTTGTGAATAAGAAGACATCTGAGGATCTGAAAAGTCGAGGACTGCTTTAGTGTTCAGGGATGTAGCTCAGCTTTTGGGCTAGTCCAGGCTTCCCTGAGATCTGCTTTTTCTATTTCTCCCAACCGAATCCTCTTAAAGATCCTGTGCTACGTAGCCCTATGGTCTATCTAGCATGCATCTTGTAGAAACAAGGCATGCTGGCAGATTGCAGGGTTGGGGTGTATTTTATCTGTTTTATATTTTAAAAGATTCTGCCAGAAAATAAAAAAATAAACCATGTTTTTCTGTCTCCTCCCCATATCCCATAAGTTTTAGTATGTTATGTTTTGGGATTTGTGTGAGTTTCCAGTTTTTCAATGACTGTTGATTTCTAGTTTAATTCTGTTGTGGTCAGAAAAGAGACTTGGTAGGATTTCAATCTTATAAAATTTGTTAAGACTTCATTTGTAACCTAATGTTCTCTAGAGTATGTTCTGTGTGCACTTGAGAAGAATGTATATTCTGCTCCTGCTGGAAAGAGAGTTCTGTATATGTCTGTTAGGTACCATTGGTCTATAGGGTTGTTCAAGTCTTATGTTTCCTTATTGACATTCGATCCAGTTTTCTATTCATTTTTGAAAGTGATGTATTAAAGTCTCCTATTAGTGTGTTACTCTTCATTTCTTCCTTCAATTCTGCCAATGTTTTCTTCAAGTATTTGGGTGGTCTTCTTTTAGGTGCAAATATATATGTATATATATTTGTTATATTTGCCTGGTGAGTAAGCACTTTATCATTATACAATGTCCTTTATCTCTTGTGATAATTTTTAAGTCTATTTTGTCTGATATAAATGGGGCCAACTTGATATAAATGGGTTACCATTCCTATGGAATATCTTTTCCCATCCTTTCACTATCACCCTAGGTCTGTTTTGACATCTAAGGTGATTCTCTTGTGGACAGCATATAGTTGCATCTTGTTTTTTTTTTTTTTTTTTTTTTATTCAGCCACTCTACTTCTTTTAATTGAGAACTTATTCTTTTATATTTTCAGTAATCACTGATACAGCAGGAGTTACTATTGCCAGTTTGTTAGCTGTTTTTTCTCTGTCTTGTGACAATTTTGTCACTCTTTTTTTTCTTTTGCTGCCTTCCTTTGTGTTTTGGTAATATTTTTGCATTGGCATATTTTGTTTCTTTTATCAGTTTCTTCTATATATTTTTTATGTGGTTACCATGGGGCTTACATATAGATCTCATAGTTATAGCAATCTATTCAAAGCTGATAACAACTCTACTAACATACAAAAACTCTACTTTTAAAAAAATCCCTCTACTCCCACTGTTTTATTGATGTCACAAGTAACATCTTTATATATTGCATATCCATTAACATAGTTTTATAGTTATAGTAATTTTTCATGTTCTGTCTTTGAAATTATTTTTATTTTTAATGATTATAGCCACATGACATTTATACATATTTCTAGTGTACATGTGATGTTTTGATATAGGTATACAATGTATAATGATCAAATCAGGGTAATTGAATTATCCATCATCTCAAGCATTTTATATCCCTTAATGCTAGAAGCATTCCAGTTTTACTTTTTTAGTTATTTTAAAATATACAATAAATTATTGTTAATTATGTAGTACCTTATTGTACTACCAAATATTAGATCCTATTTATTCTATCAAACTGTATTTTTGTACCCATTAACTGTCCCTCCTTTATCTCCCTTATCCTCTACCCTTTCCAGCCTCTGATAACCATCATTCTATGCTCCTATTTTTATGAATTCCATTTTTTTTATATACCTCATGTAAGTGAGAACATGTGGTGTCTTTCTGACCATGGTGTATTGCACTTTACATAATGTTGCTTAGTTTGATTCATATTGTTGCAAATGACAAGATCTCATTATTTTATGGCTGAATAGTATTCCATTGTGTATATGTACCACATTTTTTTTACCTATTAATCTGTTGATGGGCACTTAGGTGGATTTGAAATCTTGGCTATTGTGTATAGTGCTTCAATAAATATGGAACACAGGTATCTCTTTGTTATAGTGATTTCCTTTCTTTTGAGTACAGCAGTAGATGTTAAAACCAAGGAACTGTAAGATTGCTGAATCATATGGTATAGTTCTAGTTTTAGTTCTCTGATAAATCTCCATATGATTTTCCACAGAGTTTGTACTAATGTACATTCCCACTAACATTGTACGAGTGTTTTCTTTTCTCTTCACCCTCTCCAGCATTTGTTTTTTTGTTATTTTTTGGCTTTCTGATAATAGCCACTCAAACTGAGAGGAGATGACATCTCATAGTGGTTTTTACTTGCAATTCTTGATGATTAGTGATGTTGAGCTTTTTTTATATACCTGTTTGTCATTTGTATTTCTTCTTTTGAGAAATGTCTATTTATTAATTTTTTTGTCAGATCAGTAGTTCACAAACATTTTCTCCCATCCTATGGGTTTTCTCTTCATTTTGTTGATTGTTTCCTTTGCTGTGCAGTTTTTCGGCTTTATGTGGTCCCATTTGCTCATGTTTGCTTTGCTTGCCTGAGCTTTTGTGGTCTTACTCCAGAAACATTTGCTTAGACCAATGGAAAACTCAATATCATTAAACATGTCCCTACTACCCAAGGCAATATACAGATCCAATGCAATCCCTATCAAAATAACAATGATATTCTTTACAGAAATATAAAAAAATATTCATAAAATTTACATGGAACCAAAGCTATCCTGAGCAAAATAAACACGTCTGGAGGAATCATATTACCTGACTTCAAATAATACTACAAAGTTATAAGCAAAATTGCATGATACTGGCAGAAAAATAGACACTAGACCAATGGAACAGTATAGAGTACCTAGAAATAAATTGATATATCTACAATGAACCCATTTTGCATGAAGTCATCAAGAACATACACTGTGGAAGACAGAGTCTCTTCAGTAAATTATGCAGGGAAAAGTGGATATCCATATGCAGAAGAATGAAACTAGAGCCCTATCTCTCAGCCATATACAAAAATCAAATCAAAATGAATCAAAGTTTTAAGATCTAAGATATGAGATATGAAATGTACTGGAAGAAAACACTGGAGAAACACTGTATGTTTTGTCTTTTAAATTCTACACCAAAATTGAAAGTCCTCTTTATATCACTAATACAGTATTACAGTATTCTATTGACACCACCATGGACTTTTTTTTCAAAAAAGTATCTCTGAGAAAGGGTTATTATACAATCTTTAGTTCAGATTAAAGATGTTTCTTCATTTTGCCAAAGCCATCTCATGAAAAGTAAACATTTCAAACTATTATCAATTGGTTTTCTTCTGATTACTAAAACTCCTCTGTTAAGCCATTTCGGACTTACCTGTATCTTTTAAATTAGAACAGGTAACTAAGCTGTTCCCTCTCTGCTATTTACTCTACTCTTCTCATTACCTCCTACCATCAGGCTTTTTTCGCTACATATCTTTTATAGCCCTTTCACTACTGTTTATCTCCCACAACATGTGTCTCTCTGTGCTTCCTCAGTTCATAAGTCTCATCTCACACCAGAGCTCTCCGAGGTAGCTGAAGAGAAAAAGAAAAACATAGTGAAGTTAAATTATCTTTAGTCAGGCTTCCCAAGGCCCAATTTATTGTATACCTCACTACTGCAACCATTCAAGGCCTAGTTCTGCTGCTCACTCCAGGCTAATGTGGTTGTCATAGTGTTCAGAAATGATCAAAGATGCTGAAAACACTTGCCATCTAAATATTGGTTAACTTCACTCAGATCGCTATATGCTTCCAAATTTCCCTTTATGTCCAAATTGGAAAATTTAAGACAGACTTAAAATTTCTGAATGCTTACTATATGCCAAGTTCTTTTTTCAAATATTGCACATGCAACATGGTATTTAATCTGTACAAAAACCTATAAGTTAAGTGTTTTTAGTGTTCCTTTTTTACTGACTAAAAAAATGAAATTAGGACAGGTTGTGCCTTACTGAAGGGCACACTACTCCTACAGAACACAGTCAAAATTAATAAAAAGAGAATTATCTATGGACCAAGGAACCAAAAATTAATTGGACATGAAGCAAGGATTGTGATTAATCTGATTCTCTGTATGTAAGGTTGCAAAGTTCCTAACATTGGCCATTTCTTCAAGGACTCCTGTTTGTTTTTAAGTATAGTATTAGAAACAAATATGTGGGCAATAGGTTAATCATTGCTACTAGGGTGCCAGCTACTAGGTCATTTCAGCTGACAAGAAATGCAAGTGTATATGCTAATCCCTGTGTATTCACATATTTACAAGTATTTCTATTTGTAACTATCTGTATCTATGTTAAGCTAAACACAGGTTCATATTTATATCTCCTACTATAAAGCCCCCTACCCTTGCTTATTGTAAACTCCCACCCCAACAGTGAGAAACATGGTTCCAACCAACTGCCATCCATTTACTTTTCAACTCTACTGCATATGTATAGTAGTATTGATCTAATTAACCTATGCCTCCAAGAGGGAAAAGTCTCTATCAACTAGAGCTTATTGCTTATGAATACTTTCTTTTGTTTTTAATATTATAGTCTCCATTTTCTTCCAAAGATTTTAGGTCAACATCTTTGTCCTCTACCTGCTTTAGTGAGATTGTTTCATGAACTTATAATACAGTTAGACTGATTTGTCACATTCTTCATTCCATGCCAGAAATCCCTTATCTCCTAGATAATGTTTTAAAATTTAGATACTTTATGTTTCAGTCCTTGTTTTACAAAAGTCTATGGGCTTTGATAAATGCATACTGTCATGTATTCACCATTACATTTCTGTAGAGAACAGCTTCATCATCCTAAAAAGCAAAACCAGTGCTTCATCTATTTCATCCTCCCTTTCTCTTCCTGAACCACTGGCAACCACCGACATTTTTTACCATCACTATAGTTTATCTTGCTTTAGATATCATGTCATTGTGATCATAAATTATAGAGCCTTTTCAGACTGACTTCTTTCACTTAGTAATATGCATTTAAGATTTGGTCATCCTATATCATGACTTAATATTTTATTTATTTTATTGATGAATAAAATTTCATTATATCAAGATACCACAATTTGTTTATGCTTTGATCTACTGAAGGACATTTTGGCTGTTTTCAATTTTGTTAATCAGTAATAACAGTGCTATAAACATGTGCAGGCAGATTTTGTGTTGACCTAACTTTTCACATCAGTTAGATAAATACATAGGACTGGAACATGGAAAAAGGAAGGTGAGCCTCAAGCATCTTGTCATACCAGAAAGTAAGGAAGTGCTCAAAAAATGAAACAAACCCTACAATAGTAGATGGTATGTCAAAAGGACACAGGAACTGAAAGTGCTCAAATGGTGAAAGCTGGAATAATTTGAATAATAAAATAAATAAATCAGCAAGGTATTATAACCCAAAGTAAAAAATAAATATTCATGAGTACATGTTACCACAAGGAAATGACTGGATAAATAAATAATCAAATGAGGAAGAAGAGTCCAATTTTTATGCAGAAAAATTGGAAATAATTTATGTAGATAGTAATTCCTCAATGAGGAGGAACATAGCTCTACGCTCCTTAAGTGGGACATGAACATACTCATTTCTTTCCAAAGAGTACAGTATGGAAAGAGGGAAAAAGAAAAACTGTACAGTAAAGAAACCCGACAATTGCTACCTTGGCCGAGTGATCTAGATCAACATCAACAGTGATAGTGATGTTTATATCATGTACCCTTGATATGATGTGATAAAAAAAGGCACTTTACCTCTGTGTTCTTCTTCCCATTCCCATAATTCCAAACTAATTATTTAAAAATTATCATATGTATTCCAATTAAGGAATATTCTACAAAATACCGAACTGGTAATTCTCAAAACTGTCTAGGTCATCAAAACAAGCAAAATTTGAGAAACTGTTACAACCAGAGGAGCCTAAAGTGCTATGATGACTAAATGTAATGCCTTAGCATGGATGGGATTCTGAAACAGAAAGAGGACATTGGATAGAAACCAAGAAAATCCAAGTAAAATATGGACTTTTGTTAATAATAATTTGTCAGCATTGTTTCCTTAATTGTAACAAATGTATCATACTAATGTAAGGCACTAATAAGGGAAACTAAATGTGGGGTACACAGGAATTATCTATAATATATTTACAATTGTTCTGTAAATCTAAAGCTGTTCTAGAGTTTTCTTTCTTTCTTAGATGCCTGAATTTGGAGGCACCATATACTGATCCTTGAAAGGAGGTGGTCAAGAAAGTGACTGGAAAGTTGACCTGGTATTTATATTATTGGGAGGCACTGAGCCTATCTAATGTTGGATTTCCGGGCTTCCAGTATGCTGTTTTCCTTTTTCTCTCCTGTACCCAATCAATTATTTTAGCCCATTCTCTCCAGAAAAGAGCTTTTGGTGACTTGAAAATGAATGAGTTTCATTTTCTCTGCCTGAATTATAGATTTAACTGTAAGAGGAATACTATCTAATTTTGTTACCAATACTCCCAAAGCATAGTTGTAGTTTGGGGAGAGGTATGATCTTTATGTGGTGTGAGTAGTCGAATATAAGCCCCAATTTGTTTCTGATATTGCTAAATGAACTAGACTTATACTTTTGTTGTTGTTACAATAAATATAATTGCTGTTTTGTTAGTTTAAAAATTCAAATATTTGTAATTTCATCTCGTTCAACCAAATAATAATGCCAAGAGTAAAAGAGAATAAATATTTATTTGAGCATTGAATTAAGGGTTTCCAAGGATTATATGATTCAATATTAATAATAATCCTATAAGATAGGTTATTAATGTCTGTTTTATAGATTAGTCAAATAAGACCCAAAGTAGCTACCCAATGTCAGATATATGAAAGGAACACAGCATTCAGATTCACTTCTGATGTCCAAACTCGCTATCTCTTCACAATAGCACACTAAAGGGTGAAAGCCATCTATATCTGTTACATATACATCTAAAAGTCTGTTACATTAAGGGGCTACCTGTTGGCAATAGGTATACTAGGCTTTTTAAAAAGATGACTGGCTCTGAACTAGCCTATACAGGTACAGGGAAGTATTGGGGCTGAAAACCATGCTTGTTCTTTATGGTCATTCTCTGGTGGAGACATGAACTACAGTGTTGTAAAAACTTTTCATGGTGATATACGAGGCACTGTATTTTTCTAATGTTACAAGGGTAATGGAAATGGTATTAGGTTAACAATTTCTTGCAATCTTTTATCTCGTCCACTGGCTTGAAGGTACATGGGAAGAATAGGTGAACATACTTTTAAAGGTGTTGAAAAAGCCTGAACTCCAAACTCCTATATGCAGCTGCCTGCTTGGCATCTTCATTAGAATGTTCAATAAGCATCTCAAACTTAACATGTCCAAAAATAATTCCATCTCCTCATTCCCTTTCCCACCTCCTCCAAAATTGCCACCTCTTTCTCAGTCTTCCCCATGAAACTGAATGGAATTAAATTTTCTCATATTAATTTACTCAATTTAATATTCCTACTCAATTAAAAAATCATGATTTCTTTTTCTGGCTTATTCCTTATATCTAATCCATGAGCAACTCTTATCAGCTCTATTTTGAAAATCCTTTTCAAATACACTATAACTTACTAATTCCACAACAATCTATTCTACTTCTAGGCCTTAATGACTTCTCATCTGTATTTTTTTCTTCTTACTGGTGTACTTGCTTTCACTGTTATCTTCTTACAGCCTATTCCTCATACAAATTGTAAAATAACTTTCCCTTTTTAGAGTGAATTAAATCATTGCATTTCTTTGCTTAAAGTCTTCTAATGGTCTTCATTACAGCATAAGATCTAATCACTGTCGCCTGGTATACAGGTCACTGTTAGATGTGTCTTCATCTTTATCAATCCCTTCCATATTCAGTTAGTCTCTAGACAGTGATCTTGTTGCTGGTCCTCAAACAGAGCGAGCCTACCCTTCCTCAAAATATTTTCTTTTGTGTTCCCCTGGATCTTCACTTATCTGAATTCTTTTGCTTGTTTTAGCTCAAATGTCACTTCCTCGGGGAGGCTGCCCTTATTTGATGTCTTTCATCTCTCACCTCCAATAGCTCTTTATAGCAGCATTCTGTTTCATTTTCTTTACAGAATTTGTTACTATATAAAATTACAGTATTTATTTATAATGCTCCTAATGAGACTAGGAGTTGCCAACAGTTGGTACAAAACACCTTTGAACTTCTTCTGAGAGTGAAATAGCATAATAAAAAAAATTATATGATTTGAAATGCGACAGACAACTTTAAATCCCAGTTTTGTTGCCATCTGTCTGTATGACTTTGGGCCAGTTGCTTAATTTTCTGGCTTTTGGTTTTCTCATCTATGAAACAGAAATAAAGATGATGCATCAAAATGTCAGTGTGAAGATTAAAGAAGATGAGGCTAGTGCCTCAGTATAGGGAATGGTGTGTACTAGATGTTCAAATTTTCTTTCCCTAAGGTTTGGTATCTTTCATCTGAAAACATCTGCTCTTTGTTCTCATCTTCTGGCCTAATCTCACTTCTTCACGCTCAGATCAAAGGCCACTGAAAAATTTCCCAGTGATAGTGATGTCTCTTGAAATGCCCTCGTTTCCTCTCTGTAAAATGAAGGCAATAATAGTTCTTACTTAATAGGGTGGTTTTGAAAATTAAATACAATAATACATATTGAACTCACAAAATAGTGCCACCAGGAATTATTCGTGCTATAAGAAGTATTAGTGCAATAGGAAGCACTCGGCAAGTTGTAACTTTACCATTAAACACATTCCTTTCCAAAGTGGGGCTAGAGAAAAACTATGAGTTTTCTACATCGTATGGTGGTTTCTTCAAATGGTCTCATGTAGTGATTATCAGGCTTTAGTGCAAAAAAATTGATGTGGGGGTAATTTGTGAATTGCAGACTCTATGGCCTCACCTCTAGGCTGATTCCTTAAGTATAAGATACGGTATATTTACAAAGCAGTTGAGTTGATTCTCCACAAATATCACTTAGAAAATGTGATAAAAATAGACATACTTGATTTTAGTCAACATTAATAATTAACAGGATTTTAAGTATTTAGTCACCAGTAAAGGATGAGACGTATTTTAGATCTTTTTAATTTTCCACAAGGTCATAGAGTCTCTTTATTTTCTCCTCTGTGAATCTGAAACAGCCACTGCTACTATCATCATGTATCATCAGAAAAGGAAAAGTACTGATGTAGAATTAAAAGGCAAAAATGACATGTGAAAATAGGTAGCTATAAACTTTCCAGGTTCAAACTGAGGCTTTTATATGAAAGAATTGCAGCAATACGAGTGATGACATGGATTTTTTGTGTATTGTATACATATTTGATGTTTCCCTGGAAAATAAAAAGCAACAGTGACTCCTAACGCATCGTATACATTTTGAGTCTAATAATTGCTTTTGAGATATTTCATTCAAACATTTGAAGGTAATAGGAGATGCTGGTTGAAAAGTTAAACATTAGTCATATTGGTAAAAGGACAATGATATTCTAAATTGCCCTTTTGATTTCTGTGGCTTTAAAATTTATTCATTCCACATTTTCCCTCTCAAACAGACCTGGCAGATGAAAATGCCACTTTAAGCTTTGTTGTATTTTTTTCTCACCACAGGCTCCCAAGCATACTATCTTATTGGCTCCCTGGTGATCTGCCTTATTGACAAATCGAGAACATGTTAAGCAGGTATCTCTAGCTTGATTTCTATCTATCGATTGTCTATCTAATGTCTTTCTGTCTATCTATCTATCTGTGTATCTATCTATCTATCTAACTGTCATCTATAGACTTTCCCAACCACATACACACAAATATGAAAGTATTTTGTCAACCTTCTGTTCATCACCTAGGAAAGGAAATGAATAAGTGAATGGAGAAAGAAAGGGAACTTACCATATATTGTCATGTATATAGTGGTTAAGATTATGAATTTTCTCAAGTCTGGTAGACCCATATTTAAATCTTGGCTCTAAACACTGTGACTTTGGGCAATTATACAAATTATTTTAGGCCCAGTTTTCCTCCATCTGTTAAAAGGGACAATAATAAAACCTTTTATAAGTGACTCAGAGGGAGTGCAGGGCGAAGCTGGCTGCGAGGACCTGGTGACAGCATGAGAGCTTCAGATCAACTGCAAGAGCAATCCAGCAATCCCAAGAGGACCCACAGACCCTCTGAAGGAAGTGGACTGCTCCCATAGGACCCAGGAGACACCCTCAAATACTGTGAGTGCCCCAACTACGGAAGTGGGAAAGGTGTCCTCTCCTGAACACACACTCTCACTGGAGAAGTTGAAGGTCTGTTCGTGGGAGAAGTTTCCAACTTTACTTGAAGTTGAGTCAAGTTAGAGAGCTGGGAGAAACACAGAGGTAGAGGATGCAGCAGAAAGGCCCTGGGAGCTCGCTGGGTCCCCAAGCAGCCCATTCCTGCCTGGCCCCACAGGGATCCATCAGGAGGGTGGCCAGTGTAGAAGATGCTAAATTTCCACAGGTATAAGTAATTCTCTAGCCAAACTTTGTAATAATTCTAACAGGGTAAGAAGCCTCCTGGCCAGAACTCAGGGGAGGGTACAAATCCAGAATGCAGACGTCACAGGTCAGAGAAGAATCAAAGCCCTTTTCTTTGGTAGTTGGGAGGTGGGTAGCTGCCTCTGGCAAGTTTTCAAGCCCCTCTCAGCCTCCACCTGGAAACAGACTTGGGGCTCTTGCAGGGGGCACAATGGAAGTGAGATTGGACTTTCGATTTGCACGGGTGAGACCTGTGACTGCCAGATTTGCCCCACTTCCCTGACAACCTGCATGACTCAGCAGAAGCAGCCATAATCCTCCTAGGTACACAACTCCAGTGACTTGGTAATCTCACTCCTATCCCCCACAGCAGCTGCAGCAAGACTCACCCAAGAAGAGTCTGAACTCAGACATGCCTACCTCTACCCCCACCAGATGGTCCTTCCCTACCCACCCTGGTTGCAGAAGACAAAGGGTTTATAACCTTGGGTGTTCTAGGGCCTCGCCCACCACCAGTCCCTTTCCATACTACTACAGCTGATGCTTTCTGGAAAGTGCCAACTCCTATCAGGAGGCCAAAATAGGAGGTTTAAAATAGAGCATTAAACCACCAAAGCTAAAGACTCTCATGGAGTCCATTGCACTTTCCGCTACCTCCACTGGAACAGGCACTGGTATCCAGGGCTGAGAGACCCAAAAACGGATCACATCACAGGACTCTGTGCAGACAACCCTCAGTACCAGCCTGGAGCCGGGTAGACTCACTGGGTGGCTAGACCCAGAAGAGAGCCAACAATCACTGCAGTTTGGTTCACAGAAAGCCACATCCATAGGAAAAAAGGGAGAGTACTACATTAATGGAACAGCCCATGGGACAAAAGAATCTGAACAACAGCCTTCAGCCTTAGACCTTCCCTCTGACAGAGCCTACAGATTACAAGGAACCATAAAGCCAATCCTGGTAATATGACAAAACAAGACTCATCACCACCCCTGAAAAATCACACTAGTTCAGCAGCGATGGATCCAAACCAAGAAGAAATCCCTGATTTACCTAAAAAAGAATTCAGGAGGTTAGCTATTAAGCTAATCAGGGAGGGACCAGAGAAAGGTGAAGCACAATGCAAGGAAATCTAAAAAACAATACAAGTGCAGGGGGAAATATTCAATGAAATAGATAGCTTTTTAAAAAATTTTTTATTTTTATTTTTTGAAAGAAAGAGAGAAAAGAAGAAAGAAAGCAAAAGAAAGGAAAAAAAGAATGAAAGAGAGAAAGAAAGAGGGAGAGAAAGAGGGAGAGAGAACGAGATTCTTGTTCTATTGCCCAGGCTAGAATGCAGTCTAAACATGAGTATTAAAAACCTCTTTTATGCCGCGAATTGTGCTTAACAATGGAGACAGGAAGGCATAAGGGATGAAAATAACAAACAAGCAGCCAACCAATATTTTATTTAAACCTGTGAAATGCTATGCAATTGCTAAGGAGTGATTTACTTCCAATTATGTGGTCACTTTTAAAATAGGTATAATGTGATACTGAAAAATATGTACATTTTGTGGATTTGGGGTGGAGAGTTCTGTAAATATTTGTTAAGTTTACTTGTTCCAGGTCTGAGTTCAAGTCCTGGATATCCTTGTTAATTTTCTATCTCGTTGATCTATCTAATATTGACAGTGTAATGTTAACGTCTTCCACTACAATAATAGTGGGAAATAGATAGCTTAAAGAAAAAAAATTGAGGGAGAGAGATCCAAGATGGCCGATCACTAGCAGCTCAGGATTGCAGCTCCCAGTAAAAGCGCAAAGAGCCAGTGGACGCCACACTTACCAATAAATTTTCGCTGCCCACGGACCAGGACATTCCCAGTGGAGGAGCCC